>VIYQ01002448.1:0-10834 GCA_009928355.1 Chlorella sp. CH2018 | reverse complement strand
CGGCCCACATGTCCGGAAACAAAAAATCTATTTGGAACCGCCTAACAAATGCTGCAGCAACCCAACATAACAGCAGCTATCATGCTGGAACAAACTTGCCTGTCTCGGCTCCTGCTGCGGCTGCGACGTCGATCGCGGTCATCCCACCGCCTATCATCCCTACGTTGGACGAAACTCCAAGGATAAAGAATTGGGCATGACGAGCCAACAGCCAAGGTAGCCAATTGCATTGGAGGCTGTGGCTCAAGTCAGGCCCCTTTGAAAGATGGCTGGCGCTGCAGGTAACAGACCAAGCAAATGCAGCTGGTAGAGGAACCGCCATGTGCAGCGGGCGCTGCTGCTGCACCTGTCATCACGCCGCCGGTCGCGATCATGATCACGGCTGCGGCTCCTGCTGCGCCGCTTGTACTCGTCCCGCCGCTCCTCGCGCCGCTCATCCTTGCTGCGATCACGCGGGCGCTCCTCGCGCCCGCTGCTCTTGCCCACTGCACAGGGGCAAGAATCTGACGTCCCTGTGCCATGCCACCCCTGTGGTTTGCAACGTCAGCAGCAGCCGCAAGCAGGGGAGGGGGTGGGCGCCGCTGGCTACCCTCTCCCCGCCACACATGACTCGTCGCTGAGGGCATCCAGCACCTCGCACCTTGCAGCTCGGCGCCCATGCCGCGGCCCTGCTCGCGTGCGCCCGCACGGTTGGGCGCGCGCTGACCGAATGCCACTGATAGTGATGCCTTGACAGAGGCAGGGCGGCCGCCGCCCTCGCCCACGCCGCGCCGATCAGGGCCGCCTGCAGGCGAGACGAACCAGAGCCATGCCCGTGCCGGCAGCAAGTGAATCACGATGTGATTGTCAACAGGAAGCAACACGATGCAAGCAGGCATAATAACCAAGGAGTGGCAATCTGAACCCACCCTGGCCCGCGTTGCCCTTGGCGGCCGAGGGCAGGTCCATCTCCTTAAGCTTCTCAACAATGTCGTCATGCACTGCACAGGACATATGGTCAACGTGCACATGAGTAGGCAGTACGATGCGGGCGCCATACCCAGATACTCAGATGCTGCTGTGGGGCAGGTGCGTCTCCGGCTGAATGGCACGCAGCACAAGTATGCGGGCAGGACCAAGCAACCGGGCCAGAGGGCTGCGGCAAATTTGCAGCCCCGCACCAGGCTTGGGTACCCGCGGGAAGATGGTCTCAAAATAGAACTGCAGAAACAAGCAAACACCGGGGAAGGGGCGCGGCGCGCAGCTCATGTGAGCAGCTTGGCAAACAAGGATTGGGTGGGGTGATATGCATGCATGCTCTGCAGATCGCCCAAAAGCCAGGCCAAGCGCAGGCAGGTATGTACCCACTGCATGCAGCCAGGGGTGCCATGCCATCGCGGGGCCGGGTGCTACCGACGCACCTGCAAGCAGGCGGGCAGGGAGAGGTGGGGGCGGGCAGAGCAGGCAGCAGGCTGTGATCAGTTTGCAATGGTGGGCATCACAGCCGCCGCCACGCTGTCATATGGAAAACAGCGCTCACAGCATGCCAAATAGTCCTGCCACAGCATAGCATCATGAGCATGCATAGCATCCCTTGTCGCCAGCAGCTGGCCTTGACAGTTTGCTGCACACAAACCATGCGCAGAAATGAACATCCGAACAGTCCGGCGTGGTGCCTGCAACTGCCATCCGTAAGCATGTGGCGTTGGAGTGCAGCACCCAGGCCAGCGCGGCAGCATAAAGCACACAAGCCTGCAGCACTCAGGACCCACCTGGTCCAGCATGACGTCCCGCACAAAGTCACCCATTGTCACCATGCAGCCCTGGCCCTGCGGCGAGGGGTCAAACTCCTGCGGTAAACAACGGGGGAGGGGACGGGGTGGCAGTGAGGCGACATATGGCAGGGCGCGTGCATGCAACAGCGGCAAAAACTCGCGCAAAACACACCTAACACGACTTTCAGCACCCCCACCTCGGTGTCGCGCAGGTACTTGTGGAACCAGTTCCACAACTTGCGGGGGTCGCACACATAGCGCAGGTACAGGAAGCCCACCTGCGCGGTAGGGGGTGGGATGAGTGCACGTCAGGCACACCAACAGCGACCTGGGCGTGGCGTGCGAGCGCGGAGCCCTCAGCAGCCAATGATGGGATGGCAAGCGTGCCAGGCAGCCTGGCGGCACATGCATTGTGCCTGTACACCGCGCACCACCCTGTCTCACCGCGCGAATGTAGGGCGAGTCCTTGTGGTCCAGCATCTGCCGGAGCTCCCGCGGGTCGGGTTGCAGCTGCAGCATTGTGGGGGGAATGCGGGGGGCGGCATGAGCAAGCGTGTGCCAGTGGCCGTCATAGACACCACAAGAGTGCCAACAGCCGGTGCTTGCGGAGCATCAGAGCTCCTAAACTTGTCCGCCGCGCACAGACACACCGGCCCATCGTGTGCCCACCTGGCCGAGGCGGTAGAGCAGGTTGAAGGCGGTCGAGGGCCCGCGCGCATTGCCGCTCATCCAGGGCTCCACGTCTGACACCCTGAAAAATGTTGGACAAGCGTATAGGCCATGCAAAACGAGCCAGGCGATGCAGGGTGGGCGTCGCAGCAGGCGCCGCGGCCGTCGCAGCAGGCGCCGAGGACCCCGCTCGCCGCCGCTCCAACCGCCGGCCCCGCTCGTCGCGCCCCCCCTCACTCGTCGTAGATCACGTCGATGAGCTCGGGCACGTCCGCGATATACTGGGCGCGCCGCTCCCAGAACAGCGAGCGCTTGATGTTCTGGACGAGCACCGGCTCCAGGTTGTAGGTGGTGGTGTTGCCGTACTGCTCCAGGGCGCCCTCCCGGGGCACGATGGGCGGCGGCGCCTCGCCCGCGGCAGGCACGGCCGCAGCCGTGCCGCCCAGGCGGATGCTGCGCATGATCGCGCTGCGGCTCATGGTGTCGAGCTAAAGGTGGGCATTTTGGGGGTGAAGGAGAGGAGGAGGAAGAAGTTGCCGCGATTTGCTGCCGCATGGCCCGCCGCGCATTGGTCTCGTTGGCGTCATTCAGCCCTCTCTCTCTTGTGCCCAGGTGTGAGCGGACGCATGCTCGCAGCCAAAGCGGGACCTACCTTGCTAGCCTCCTCCTGCTGTGATGAAGGCGTGAGCGGGCTACTGCTGCCGGCAGCGGCAGCGGCTCCCGGACAAAGTCCTAGCAGGGTGCACGGCTAGGCAAGCGGCTTGCAGGCAGCAATTGTGCTGTGTGTGTCGTGGCTGAGAACCAACCTGAGAGCAGGGATGAAGGGAGCGGGAGCGCAGCGTGTCCTTTAGTCCTCGTCCAGCTGAGCGGGCACCCTGTTGCGGGGCGGGAAAGCGTGCTGTGCGGCCCACGCCGTGCTGCTGACCGGCCGCCTGCTTGCTGCTGAGCCTCCAGGGGGTAGGAGAAGTTTGCTCCTCTTGACAACTGCAGAATTGGGCTGCTGCAGTTTGGCCGGTTGCAGCTGTGCTGCGGCTGGCGCGGCAGGCATTTGGCCGGCGCCCAGATGGGCAAACTTTGGGCGGCTTTCCCCATCTCGCTGCGATCGACGTGCCGTGAATTCCAGCTCTCCTGGGTGCCCTGTTTGGCTCCGCCCACCAAACTGCCGCGCGGGGCCCTCCCCGGCCTCCTCCGGCTGGGTCGCGGCCTCTTCACGCGCCTACAGGCTTGTTGCAACACCAATTTGCCTGTCGCTCCCTCCAAGGCCCGCGCGCCTGCCCTGGGCGCCGCTTCCTATGTGCTGCCGCTGAGGCCGGGCTCCCCTAGGCGTCCCCTCTCCGTCCCCCAGGTGCGCAGCTGGGGCCAGGGGGCGGGGCGGGTGCGCCCCGGTGGGCGAGCTTCGCCGGGTGCTGCCCAACTCTGCCTAGGAGGCCGCCGGGCGCAGCCGCTGCCATGGGCCGGGGCTGCTGGTGCCAACTGCAGCAAGACGGGGAGGTCCTGCAGGCGCCACGCCAGTGCGGCGGCAGCGGCCCGGCCGCGCCGGCCGCCGACCGGCTTGAGCGCCGGCCCGCCACCACACTGCAGTCGCCCCCTTACTGCTGCTCTCCCTCATCGTGTGCTCCGCCTTGCCTGACAACCGTGCTGCAACCTGCCCACCGCAGCAGGGTTGAGCAGCCCCAAGCACCTCCGTGGTGCGGCACGGTGCCGCACCCAGCGCTGTGATCGCAGCTGCCCGGCCAGGACGCCATGTACTACAGCAGCACAGCGCAGCCGCAGCCGCACCCGGTGGCCGCTGCCTACCAGAACCTGCCCGACAACATGAGCGTGGCGGGCGGCCCAGCCGCTGCTGGCATGGCGGGCGCTGCCTGCGAGACGCAGCAAGGGCAGCCGTATGGCCTGCCGCCCAGCAGCAGCCCGTACTCGGGTGCACCACCGCCCACACTCAACCTGGCCAAGGTGAGTGCTGCCGCACTTGCATGTGCACGCGTGGGCAGGAGCTGGCAATCTTGCAGGTGGTGCGGCACATGAAATGCAAGCGGCAATTTGTCCAGCCACCCTCCCCATGGAGCATACCACACCTGCCTTTCAACTTGCGGCGCAGGTGTCTCGCAACCACGAGGCGCAGACGACGCCCCGCCGCGCAGCAGATGCCGCCTTTCAGCAGGCGGCCCGCCAGCAGGCACAAGCGCAGGCACACGCAGCAGCGCAGCAGGAGCAGCTGCTGCGCCAGCAGCAGGCCGCAGCAGCCGCAGGCCCGGCGGCGGCGGCGGCTGCACAGCAGCAGCGTGCAGTACTCAAGGCAGGTGCAGTACTCAAGGCAGGTGCCGCCAGCCCACGGGCTGTGAACGTCGATGCCACCACAGGTGGGCTCAAGGCGGGACCAGCAGGTCGTGCAGGTCCCCAGCTGTTGCCGCCGTGTGCTGTGCAGTCGTTGGGATCATTCAGCTGTTCTGCCTGAATCGCTTCCCCTCCTGCTGCCTCCCATGCAGAGGGCATCCGCCTGGCTGGGCCATCGGTCCAACAGTACCGGCTGGCAGTCCCGGGCAGCCAGTTCCAGGCACCGCAGCCCACTGCCGAGCAACATCAGCAGTACCAGCAGCAGGCTCGCTATGTGGTGCCACCACACAGTGGGCGCCCCAGCCCCCGCGCCGCAGCAACAGCCGGCTTCAGCTCCGGTCAGCAGTCTCATCCCGCGACAGCACGAGGCCCCCTGGGCTCACGCCTGCCCCAGGTTACTGGGAGCAGCCTGCAGCAGCAGCCAGCCACGGCGCGGCTGCCGGCCAGTGCACGCCCAGCAGGGGTGAGCCCCTACCTGCAAGCGCTGCCAGGCACTGCCCGGCGCCAGCACGCGGGAGCAGCAGCAGAATCTCAGGCACAGACCATGGCTGCCACTGGAGCCTTCAACTTGCCACCGCTGCAGCTGGGGCCGCCCGCAGCCTCCGGGCGTGCAAACAACATCCAAGCCGAGCGCACACAGCTAGCTGCTGCTGCCGCGGTGCAGCCACCTAGCGGGCCAGCTTTGCAGCACATGGCCGAGCAGCCGGCACTGCCCACCACAAGGGGCAGCGGCAAGGACGATGTGTACTCACGTCTTTCTCAGGGCCTGCCCACGGTGGAAACCGCCCGGTCAGCCCGCCTGCAGGCTGCCCGCCAAGCGCCACGGCCGCACCAAGCAGCACCGCAGCAGGTCCACCTGCCACCGACACAGCCTCTTGCCTGCCAGCTGCACCTGCCGCTGGTGCAGCAGCAGCAGTGCCACGGACCGTCGGGGGCAGCGCAACCTGGTGGCAGTGCAGTCACCATGCCAGCCGGCGGCCAGCGCGGGCGTGTGTTGCGAATGGCAGCGGGCGCGGCGGGGCATGCCATGCAGGTGGACAGCCCCACCAGCAGCACGGGGCTCACCCCTCATGCAGCACGGCTAATGGACCCATCCCTGCGCAGCCCCCGCCACATGTCGGCGGGTGGCCAGCCACAGCACCCGCATGCACAGGTGCAGCAGGCGCAGCTCCAGCAAATGCAGCTGTGGCCGATGTATCAGCAGCAAGTGCAGCAGCAACCAACTGATGCCGGGCACCTGCTTGCGGCTTTTGGTGGCACAGAGCTGGCGTTTGCACCGCCAGGGGTGCCTGTGGAAACACAAGATTCTCTGCCGGCCCAGCAGCTGAGACACGGCCCGTTTGCTGCCGCACCCACTAGCGTTGTGCCGGTCCAGCAAGCCACCTTGCAGGCGCAGCTTGTGCAGCAGGGGGCCGTGGCAGCACTGCAGCCGCCGTCGCAGCAGCAGCCGCAGCAGCAGCAGCCTTACCAGGCACCACAGCAGCAGTACCTGTATAGCCAGGGCAGCATCACGGCACACTTTGCGAAGCTGCACAGCAGCGAGGCGCTTGAAGCTGGGGGCTTCCCAGCCAACATGCAAGGCGGATCTGTCGCTCACAAGCTGGCCGCCGTGCCCCAGCCAGGCAAGCAGGCAGAGGTGCTGCTAGTTTTTGTGTGCACCCCTGCTGGAAAGCTGGGTCAGGGAGAGCGGGGTTTGGCGGCCTGGGTTCGCTGCAGAAGGCCATTGTGGCTGCTGTTATGTCTGTCTGTTGCCTTGTTTGCAGGCTTTCACGCCACCGATGCGATCATGGCAGTGCGTCGCCGATCAGATGAGGTCCTGCACCCAGCTTTTGGCCAGCAGCCGCAGCTGCAGCCCCAGGGAATGCAGGCTGGCTATGCAAGCCAGGCAGCGGCCATGCAGCAGGTGCAGCCGGGCGCCTTTGGGCCAGGCAATGCACTACTTCAACTGCCAGCAGGCCAGCCTGCCACCACAGCAGAGCAGGCCAACCAACAAGCGCCACAAACCATGCAATTCCAGCCCAATGCTTCAATGTACGCGCTGCCACAGCAGCAGCAGCAGCAGCAGCAGCAGCATGGCGCCCTTGGCCTGCCAGTATCGATGAGCGACTTGGATCTTGTGGCGGCGGTGGCCGAGGAAGTGTCTGTTTACGACCTGCAGCGCCAGCAAGAGCTGGAGTACCAGCAGGCAGCGGCCGCAACAGCCAACGCACGCCACGCCTCGCTGTCTGCTGCACAGCAGATGGAGCCTGCGCAGCCCAGCTCCCAACAGGGTGCAGCCGTCGGGCCAGCTGTGCAGCGCCTTAGCTACCAGCCTCCTGGCGTTGGTCCAGCGCAGGCGGCAGGGGTGCCACCTCCGCCGGCCAGCAGAGCTGGCAGCCGCCCGCCATCCGCTGCTGCGCCGACGGCTGTGCCCACCCCTTCCCCACCAGCTGAGGGCGAGCGGCGGCCGGTCACAGCAGCAACAGCCCTGCGGCAGTGGGGACACCTGCTGACTGCATTTGAGCAGAGCGAGGTGCTGTCATACCAATACGTCTGGTTCGTGGGCAGGCCTGGCGCCGCAAAGATCAAGGGTGAGAGATGGGCAGGACGTTAGATGAATTCAATTGGCAAGAACACATGGATGAAAAGGGCAGCTGCTTGGAAGCGATAATGAGCCAGTCATTGCCTGTGCCAAGCATGGAATCATGTGCTGCCCTGTATTCCGTGTTTCATTGTGCAGGCGACAAGTGCAGCAGCGACCCCAACTGGGGCTACGACGACTCACGGGGCGACTACCTTACAGTGGTGCGCTTGTGCTGCTGCTGTGCACACTGGTTGATAAAATCAGTTAGTACCAAGCTCTCGGGTCACTCGGACGTGGGACATTCTGATGCAGACAGGGAGATCCAATGCTGCTTTCCGTAGCTAACCTAGTGTTCTTCCTCCTCCTGCACGTCTTTGGGCAGGTGGGGGACCACATTGGCTATCGCTACGAGGTTTTGGGGACGCTGGGCCGCGGGAGCTTCGGTCAGGCACGTACCAAGGGCAACTTTACTGTTTTTCGAATGTGGCTCTCTGCCTGCCATCATCTGCAGCGAACCGCCATCTTCTGTGCATCCCCTGTCCCGCACAGGTGCTGCGCTGCAAGGACCACCGTTCGGGCGGCGATGTGGCACTTAAGATAATCCGCAACAAGAAGCGCTTCCAGAAGCAGGCGGCGGTGGAGGCGGCTATCTTAGCACTGCTGCGCGAGCAGGTGGTGTTGCAGTCAAGCTGTTCTGTCATTCTGCCAACGGGTTGTGGGCTGCACGCTTGGGCTGGCTGCACTCTGGGCAAGTTGCCACGAGCAGCGATTCTCGCCACGAGCAGCAGCGCATCCCATTGAGATGGCCACCGACTTTGCTGTGCTGTTTGCCCCTTGCATGTGCAGGATCCGGACGACACTGTGAACATCGTGCGCACCTACGACAGCTTCACCTTCAGGTGGCAAGGCTGCATACGCTGCTGCTTGCTGAGTGTTGCCTGGGACCTAGGGATGTTCCTGGTCAACATGTTTTTTGTTGCTCGTGTGTGCGGCATTGCCGGGTGCCGCTGGCAATGCAGTAGAAGCTCCTCCACGCTGCCACAGGGGACACCTGTGCATCACCTTTGAGCAGAAGCTCCTCCACATTGCCGCAGGGGACACCTTTGCATCACCTTTGAGCTGCTGGGAATCAATCTTTATGAATATATCAAGGCCTGCAACTTCCAGGTGGGGTGGGGTGGGTGCTGGGGCATCTGCACGAGGTTGACGGACGCATGTTGGTGCTCAAGTCATGTCACTGCTGCTGCCCCCTGGCTAGCCAACCTGTCTGCCTTGCCACTTTCTGATGCCACAGGGCAGCAGCTTGGCGGTGGTGCGACGCGTCGCCCAGCAGGTGCTGGTCACGCTGCGATTCCTGCTCAGGTGGGGCAGTGGCACTGAGGGTTGGGAGGGTCTGAGCAGTGGATGGGTGCTATCCAGGGGACTTGCGGTTACCATGGTGTCACACCTGCACCCCTTCCATTGCATCAATCAGGCTGCAAGTGTGCCACTGCGACCTGAAGCCCGAGAACGTGCTGCTCAAGGAGCGCGGCAAGACAGCGGTGAAGGTCATAGACTTTGGCAGCAGCTGCTACGTGGACAAGCGGTGAGTGAACTGCTGTACTGCTTGCCGCACATCTTTATCAACAGTTTGTGCACCTCGTGGGTCAGCCTGCAGGGGGCACCATCATCATCGCTCACACGATGGAGTTGTTAAACACCCCCTTTGCTGCCACTGCCTTTCTTGCAGCATGTACACCTACATCCAGTCGCGCTTCTACCGCTCACCAGAGGTCAGTGGGAGGTGGGCAGGTTGTGTGCAGCGGCTGGTATAGGCTTTTCATAGTTGGGGCCGGGCATCGTACTGCAGCTAATCGTGTGTGAGTTTCAATGCCAGGTGTCACCTGCCTGGCATAAACGCAGGTCATTCTGGGGCTGCCGTATGGGCCGCCCATTGATATGTGGTCTCTGGGCTGCATCCTGGCAGAGCTGCTCACTGGGCAGCCCATCTTTCCAGGTGGGCAGGTGGTGGCACGCACATGCTATGGCCGTCAGCACGGTTGCCCCACCCGCATGTGTCGCACTGTCGGCATTACCCTTTGTTTTATTATAATTCCTACAAGCCCCAATCCTTAGCTGACCCGCAGCACACGCTGCCAACGCGCCTTTGACATGCAGGGGAGGATGAGCGGGAGCAGCTGGCCTGCATCATGGAGCTGCTGGGGCCGCCACAGCGCGTGCTGGTGGAGGCTGCGCCCCGCGCCAACCTCTTCTTTGACACGAGTGAGACACGGTCGCAGGCACGGCAACGTCCGCATGACGAGGTGTACAGTGTGCAAGGTGCAGTGTGCAAGCAAGGACGTGCCAGCCCCAAACCTGTCGCCCAAGAGCCCAACACTGTTCCTGTTCCACACCTCGCAGCCACATTTGTGCCTCTGCCCTGCCCGCCGAACAGCCGCGGCAAGACACACCGTCCTGCCTGTGAGCAAACTGGACGCCTTGCTGCAGATGCGCTTGCATGCATAGCTTGCCTGGCGCCAAGCTCAGCTCCGGCTCGTGCATCGCTTGTGCACACTACGCTTGCCTTGCCCCGCCCCTATCCCAGCCCGCACCATGGAGCGCGCCTTGGGCGGCTGCGACGATGCCGCCTTTACCGACTTCATGAAGGTGGCTGCCGCCTGGCGGGCTGATTTGTGATGCGGGCCCGGATTGGCCAAGGGCAGCTCATTGGCATGTAGGGCAGTACCTGCCAGTTGCTGGGGCGCGGCACGCTTGCGGCTGTGCTCACCTCAGAGCCCCCTGCCCCTCGTCCCGCAGCGCTGCCTGGTGTGGGACCCCGCCCGCCGGATGACCCCCGACCAGGCGCTGCAGCACTGCTGGATCACAGGTGTGTTGTGGTGTCACGGAAGCAGCGGGCCGGGCTTGCTGCAGATGCCACTGCTGGGCGTGATGACCAATCCTGCAAGCGAGCCGCCAGTTGAGAACTTGCAGAAACTGTTCAGCCTGCGTGCCTCACATGCCTCACCAAGGGCCACAAGCATGTTTACATGCAGGGGGAAGCCTGGCACCCTCCCGGCTGGGTAGCGCCGCCAGCCCGGCCGCGCCCTCGGCTGGCGGCTGGCGACCCAGCGGCAGCGCCGGGCGTGACAGCAGCACGAGCGGCGTGGGCAGCGGGCTGGCCGCGCTGGCAAGCGGGCCGCTGTCCGGCAGCGCCCGTGTGGCGGCGCAGGCCGGCCTGCTGTGATGCATTAAGACTTCCAACCTGTGTTTGACCTCATCTGTGGACGCACCCACGTCGGCCGTGCGCCCCCCACTCGCCCTGCTAGTTTGCTCAGCTCTTATGCTTTTGTGCGTGTCTTGCCCTGCCTGCTTCCCTCTTAGCCCGGTCGTTCATCCCTTACTGACTTACTGCAAGGGGGCCACAGCGGCGACCACGGCGGCAGCGGTGGCCAGTGGGAGCAAGGTGCTGGCCACAGGGGCACGCCGGGACCCACCTCTGGCCCGCGTTCAGATGGATATACAACAATCTGGCGCA
>VIYQ01002447.1:0-39463 GCA_009928355.1 Chlorella sp. CH2018 | reverse complement strand
CCCCACCCTCCCTTTGGGCTTACCCCCTCCCATTTGCAGCGGCCTCAAGGGCGGTGCATGCATGGTGCCCCTCTGCTTCATCATCCCCGTGGCCCTGTGGAGCTCCTACAACAGGGGGTACAAGGCCAGCAAGCTGCGCCTGGCCTTCAACTATGCGCTCATCGCGGTCCTGTCCGCCATCGCTCTTGTGGCGACCGTCGGCTCAAGTGCGTTTGGTTCGCTGCTGCTGCCTGCCGCGGTTGCATCCCGGTGCTTGCAGCTGCTGCTTGCATGTGCTCGGGCCATACGGGTGTGGCTGTACCGACAAGGCGTGTTGCATGCGCTGTCACCAGGCCAGACAGCGTTGGTAGAGTGCGCTCGCTGCCCACTGACTTGCATGTTTCCAACAGCCCGCCCACCCCATCTTCCCTTCCCCCCCTGACCCATGCAGTTTACAAAATTATTAAGTCTGCCAGCACGTTCCAGCTGTTCGCCTGAGCACAACGGCACACCATCAGCCACCCAGGCATCGACGCCGCAACAGCAGCTGCAAGCGGCAGGTCCTTCCTCGCGTCCGGTTGCAGCTCTGTGCGGAAAGTCCCACTGCAGCCAGCACTCCATCTGAGAGGGGCCAGCAAACTGAACCCAACACTGCCTCTGTTTACAACATTATTCCCCAAGTCTCAGCTTCTTCCTGCTGGGCCTCTGGGGTACCAAGTTTTTCCACTCCCATCCTCACTGCCTTGGCCGTTTTCGTTTGGCCGACTCCCTTCACCACCTCACCCACACTCCATATCTAGGTTCTTTCTACCCGCCCCATGTCGCTGTCCAAACACTGTCGAGCAGTGTAGACATCGGCGCATGCAAGCAGCACCGCTGAAGGCAGGCTGAGGGAAGAGGCGCAGTCGCTAGGTACACACCATGTTCACACGGGCTCACGCCTAACCGGCCGGCAGGCGCTGGTTGGTCACATCAGTAGAATACATAGATAGATTCAGGCTGGAGCAGGCGGTTTCAGGAAGCGCAAGATGCCGCCGCCGCTGCTGCCGCTGCCGCTGGCCTTGGCTCCTGCCGTGCCGCCTGGCGCACCACCGCCGCCCTGCCGCTGCCGCTTGTGTGCTGCCGCTGCGCCCTGTGCAGCTACCGTTGGAGTGTCATTGAGGGCAGTCGATGGGCTTGTGCCTGCCATGGCATCGGGATCTGCCACCGCCAAATCGCTGCCTGCCCTCCGCTTGAAGAAGCGCTGTATGCTGCCGGGCGGCGGAGCTGCGTCCTTGCATTGTGCACTCCAGTCTAGGCGCAGCTGCGGCGGCACCGCCGCATCCAGGTTCCTGCATGGCCAGTAAACAGTGCAATCGGCCCAGACTGCACATCTGCATCAACTCCCAACTGTGGCACACCCAGGCCCACAAGAAACATGAGCAGAGCGCAAGCTTGCTGTGACTTCTGACCGTCGGCACACTGCCAAGCCCAGCCTTGGTTAAGCTTGCATGGCACAGCGGCGTCGCCCGCCGCTCCGGCAGATTGGTTGTTGAGGTTGGACTGCGCACCCTACCCACCAGCAAGCCTTGGTTAAGCAGCTCTCTCTGCACACGTTCGACCATACACGACCTTGCTTGCCTGGCATTCACCATGGGCGTGTCCTCCCAGTCGGTCCCCCACAGGAAATAGATTCGGCCAGACAGGCGGGGCGCCAGCTGCTGCAGCCGGGTGCCCCATGCTGCAATCTCCTCCGGCGGCAACAGCCTGCAATGGAAATGAAGTGCAACGGCAACGATTTGGGTTCCACTTGAGGCACAGCAGCCAGGATGACACCCAGCATGGGGAGCCTACAAGGTGCACGCACAGTCTGCACCCAACCGCCGGCCCTGCCGCAAGCACACCTGTCCGTCGTGCCATGCCGGCGGTGCACGCGCACGTAGTGCAGGTCGGGTGTTGTCACTTCTAGGCAGATGGGCAGCACCCGCTTCGTCGCGCCTGCGGCAGGCAGATGCTCAGCAGCAGGCAGGAGCGCACAGTTTGGCGCGGCTACAGGCATGGCGCTGCAACCAGGTGTGCCCTCTTGCTGCTCTACCGCAGTGCAGCCAGCCGCTGCGCTGCACTTCGGCAACCACCCACCAGGCGGCAGCCCTGTCTGCTCCCGATCCTTCTGCTCCGTTTCATGGGCAAGCTCGTCGGCGCTGACCAGGCTGACGCCGTGCGCTGTGAGCGCCTCACACAGCCGTGCCCGCCAGGCAGGGTCTGCGAGCGGAGGGCGACAACAAGGGCCCCAGGCGGGTGGGCGCCAGTGCCGGCCCTGCACCAGCTCAGATCAAATGGAAGCCTTTGTGCGTCGGCAGCAGTCCAGCAGGCAGCGCAGCGTGGAAGGCATTGTTTTTCCAAGCAAAGCAGCACGCACCGGTGAACCAGGAGCGGCAGCGCAGCTCTGCCGCCATGCGGAAGCGGGCATCCAGCCGCTGCCGGCACCGCAGGATGTACTGCAGAGGGAGCGAAGGACGGTGGTGCGGTTGACAGAGCAGGCGCTTCATGGACATTGGTGCCTGCCCAGAGGGCTTGCCTGATGCGACAGCAGAGAGGCGGCTTGAGCGCCCTGCCTTTATGCACCCCACATGCGCCACCGCAAGTCACGGCAAGCAGCCCAGCCGCCACCCAGCCACCACACCAGCTCGCCCTGCCTGCACACGAACCCCACCCGGCTGCCACTCAGCCAACAACGCAGCCCCGCCCAGCCCTCAAACCACACCAACCCTGCCGCCACACCATGCGCACACACCTCTAGGTTGGCCTGGCTTGGCTGGAAGCTAAGGTGGTATTGAAACAGGATGCATCCCAGGCGGCCCGCCTTGTACAGCGGCTCGCAGGCCGCATGGAACGCCCGCCAACAGGCATCCTCAACGGCTGGCGGGCATGTGGATCCGAGCCGTATGTAGGCCTGGGGCTGGGCTTGCAGGGCGGGCGGCAGCAGGGCGCGCGCCTCTGCGGGCAGGGCGGAGACCTGTGGCATGGGGAAGCCATCAAACAAAATGTTGCTGTAGACAAGTTTGCGGTCTCGCTTGCTCTCACCAAGGGATGACTGAGAGGCTGGCAAACGCATGCTATGCGACCAGGTGCGGCCCCCACCTGGGAGGATCGGGAGGGGAACAGGCCAAACGCCTTCACGTGAAACAGAAATCCGTCAGCAGTTGCCTTGGCCCACCTGCGGAGTCGACACGGTTTGAGGTGATGAGTGAATGCAGGAGGTCCGCTTGGCAGTTGCTGGTGGTAGCCAGCATGCAGATCGTAGTGCGCAGCATGCCAAGTCGGCGCAAGGGCCTCACTTGGCTGTGACCTCCGGCCGAGGAATGGCAAAGGTGGAGGTGTCCACTTCAACGCACCCAAACTGCCTGCGCACAAGCAAAGAATCACCACGTCCAGGCAAGAGATGCTGATGTATGGCGGGCAGAGGCGCTCTGGAAGCAGTTCATGTGCAGGGCACACTATTGGGCACATCCGTGCAAGAGCATGCATCAGCCCCCTCAAAGCCGCCTTCACCTGCTGTAGTGACGCAGCTTTTCCTCGCTGCTAGCCCCGATCCGCATGGACTGCGGGTAGAAACGCCCGCAGCGCACAAGGGAGGCATCCGACCAGCCGCAGGTGCCCTGCACAAGCTTGACGGCCAAACTGCCGCCGCCGCCGCCGCTGCTGCTGCCGTCACCCTGCGCCGCTGGCGGCGGCAGTGCTGCAACCCCGGGGGGTGGGCCACTCTGCTCAGCGTGCTGCTCTGGAACTGGAGGGCACTGCTGGCCATCTGCTGCCGATGGATCTGGGGCCATGGAACGGTGGCAAGAGGGGGAGAGGCAGCGGCAGCGGCAGGGCGCCGTCCGGCGGTGGCGGTGGTTGTGATGCCGACAACCGACGTGCGCTCTGGCAGGCGGAACTGCGGTGGAGTGATCGTGCTGAGCTGTGGGCGGAACCCACGCGCACGCCAGGAAAAGGCGAGCGCGCCGAGAGCTGCTGCAGAATGGTGCCCAGCGGGGCTCTGCTGAAGCACGGCAGACTCGCTGGCCGCTCGACTGGTGCAAACAGCGACTCGCCAGGGGCCCGCGATCGCCGCCTGTGGCGCAGCATGGCACAGCGGCGTCGCCCACCGCTCCGGCAGACCGGTTGTTGAGGTTGGACTGCGCACCCTACCCACCAGCAAGCCAGTTACAGGATGACCATCAGATGAATCAAAGGCAACCATTGGCTGGTCAGTTGATGAAGCAATCGCTAAAGCCTGGAATAATGCGGAGCAAATGCAGTCCAAACCAAATGACAGCTGGGTTTGGGGGGCACGCGGTGCATCACAACGAATGAAGCATACGGCGCTGGGCATAGTCCAACCGAATTGTTAGACGGTCACTTGATAAGCTAGCACGGCGAGGGTGCATGCCGACCCCCACACAGGGAGCGGTGCGAGCAAGCTTTGGCAAGGCGGGCAGGGCGCATGGAAGCAGCCGGGCAAGCGAGCGGGTGCAAGCGTTGGCAAGGCGGGGAGGGGCGGTTGCAACGTAAGCAAGGCCCGCTGGGGCGAGTGCAAGCTTTGGCAAGGCGGGAAAGGGGGGTTGCAAGCTAAGCAACGCCCGCTGTTTTACGGGCGAGTGCAAGCTGAGCAGGGCGGGGAGGGCCCGCTGGGTGAGTGCAAGCTGAGCAAGGCGGGCACCGGTGCGGCGCATGCACGCAGCCGGGCAAGCAGAGCGAGTGCAAGCTGAGCAAGGCGGGGAGGGGCGGTTGCAGGCTGAGCAGGGCCCCTGGGCGAGTGCAAGCTTTGGCAAGGCGGGCAGGCCAGTGGCAACTGCCTACCCAGCAACAGTACATTCATCCGGCCGGCATCAAGGCAGCTCTTCCAGCTGCATCGGTTGCACCTCCTGCGGCGCATCGCCGTCGCAGTCCAGCAGCTGCGCCAGAATGGCTGCCGGGTCTGGGAAGCGGGGGTAGCACGCTGCCAGCAGTATGGTGCACTGCGACAGCGGGGAGGGCGGTGCAAGGGGGAAGCGGTGGGCACGAAAGGTGAGCAGGGACCAAGTCAGGGCAGGCTGCCACACAGGCGGCATGGTGGGACGCTCATGGCGCGCGCATCTGCACTGCTGGCTGCTTTGGATACTAGCCTACTAGGCAGAACGCTGCAAGCTGCGCACCTGCCACAAGGTCATGATCTGCGGCGGAGAGGGTGGTATGGCATACAGGGCCGTTGTGAGTCGGAGCTGACTAGCTGCTTGGTTGAGCGTGCAGCACACGCACTGTGTACCAGCCCTGCGCACGTGCAAGGTCACCCAAGCTGCATCTGCCCACCCACCTGCAGCGTGGCCACAATGAGGGCCACCAGGCAGCCAAAGCAGCGCTGGGAAGTGTCGTCCATGCCCCGCAGGCCCCGCAGCAGCTGCTCCCGCCGTGCAGCGGCCGCTGCCATGCCTGCATACCCTGGGGCGGCTTGGGTGGCAGCGGCAGCCGGCGCGGACTGGCCTCCACCAGCGGGCTGACCAACGCCATGCTGCCCAGTTGGCGCAGTGCCCTGTGCGCCCGCCACGCCGCCGCCACTCGGAGCAGGGCTGGCCTGTGCCCCAGCTGGCCCAGCCGGCGCAGCCACTTGCGGGCCGCTCCCAGCAGGCTGCATGGCTGCGGCGGCAGCCTGCCAGGACTGCAGCTGCAGGCGAGACAGCTGGTAGCCTCGGGCAGCCAGCACTCTGCCCATGTCGCCCACCCACTGGTGCCGCGCCTGGCGCAGCTGCTCCAGCTGGTCAGCACACAGCGTGGGCAGCAGCGCATCCTGCACGGGGGTACGCCGCAGCAGCAGACAGGTGGGCATGGGTTGCCTTCGGTTGTGAATTTGCTTGGTAGCGCTCCATTGTCGCCTGAGCTGGTCAGGCGGCCCGTGTGGCACAAACCCGGGGTGCACAGCAGCACACACACACCTCTTGCACTGCCAACTTTTGCCCCCATCAACAGCTCACCGCTGCGTGGCGCCAGGTGTCGGGTTGGGCGGTGGAGGAGGCAGCGATCAGGTGTAGCAGCTTGTCCGGGCTGGGAGCCGCGAGGGCCATGGCAACCAGCAGCTTGCGCTGTGTCAACAAGGGGGAGGCAAACCAAGGTTTTACTGGGAGGCAAGCAAACGGCGGTTTGCTGGCCAGCCTGGCATACAATGCTTCGCCCGTCTGCTGCAACGCCAGGCTGCCTCGAGTTCCGCTTCCCAGCTGCGGCTCACCAGAATGGCGCACTTCTGCATTGCATCCAGGCGCACTGGGAAGTTGACCTGAGCAGCCACACCCTCCGGCTGTGCCTGCTCTGCCTGCTGCTGCTGCTGCGCCTGCTGCACAAGCAGTGCGTGGATGCTCTGCTGCAGCAGGCTGCACTGCTGAGCAAACACGGTGGGCGGTGCGGCCAGGAAACCGCGGTGCGTGGCGGGCAGCAGGCGCAGCGCTGCGGCGGCCTGCGCCTCGTGGTCCCCTGCCTCCACCACCTGCGGCAGGAGAGGGGAAAGCAGGGGGCAACGAGGGTGGGGCCTGGCCAGGGTGCAGTTTGGCAGTAAAGTGGGGAAGTGACCCCCTCTGCTTCGACCACCACAAGTGACGGGTTTGAGCCGCAGGCTGGACGCAGCGAGGTGGTGTTATTTCTCATGCGAGCTCAACCGCATCAAACTGCTACTCATCGAGCGGTGCCCACCGCGCAGCAGACCCAGGCCAGCCATACCTGGCGCAGCTCTTCTGCAAACTGCTGCTCCGTCTGCTCAATCAGCTGTGCCGCCTGGCCACTGTGAATGGTGGGTGGCGCGTCCTGGGAGGTGCCGCTGGCGGCTGCAGCTAGGGCGGCTGCCATGGTGTTGCCTTCGGGGCGGCACAGCTGCACAATGGTCTGGTGCAGGTCGCACTGAATGGGTGGAAGAGGGGCGGGCAGGGACGTGCGAGGTCAGGCTCGGCCGCAGGCAGAAAGACATGCTTTGCATGGTATCCTGGTGCAGCGCACCCGAGCCTAACAACACACAGCGCGCATCATCATCCTAGGTGCAGAAAGACGGGCTCCATCACCACTGTGCACAGCTTGTGTGAAGCCTTCTTCCCCTCAAAGCCCAACCCCCTCCCACCTGCACAGCCTCCATCCGAGCGAGCGCCAAATGGTCGGCAGCCAGCTGGTCTCGCTCAGCCAGCAGCTGCGCGCGCTGCGCCTGCGCCACCTCCTGTGGGACACCAGGGTCAGGGGTGGCAGGGCGACAAGGGGCGGTGTTTTGCTTCCCATGCTACCGGACAGGTTTGGTCAGGAGCTACAAGGGGCAAAGCAGGCAGGAGGCCAACGGGATTCGTCCAGCAACCCACCCTGCAACTGCCTTTCCAGCAAGAACATGCTTTGCCAACCCCCTGTCCCCTCTCACCAGCTGGGCCGCCACGTGATCGCGCTGCTCCTTCTGGCGCAGGCGGTAGCGGGCCGCCGCCTGGCGGTTGCGCTCGCGCCGCGATGCCTTCCGCGGTCCGCCCTCCTCCTCCTCCTCCTCCTCCTCCCCCTCTTCCTCCCACTGCTGCCACTGCAGCCCGGCTTCCACCATTTCCTCCCCCGCCACAGCCTCCGCCTGCTCGGGAGTGGCCTCACGCTGCACACGGTCTGCCGCAAGCTGCGCCTGCAGCAGCTGCTCTAAAGAGAGCTTGGGGGATGCAGCTGGTGGCGATGCCTGGGTCAGCAGCGCTTGCCCTTTAAGGGGCACCACTGCCAGCTGCGCTGGGAAGGGCGGTATCGTCGCCGCCGCCGCTGGGAGCAGCGCGCCGTGCTGCTGTGGGGTCAGCCGGCCAGCACCTGCACTGATTTGCGCCGCAGGTGGTGACGCAAACTGCAGCTGCTCTTCGGCAGCCACGGCCAGCAGCTGTTGCAGCAGCTGCCCCTCGTTGGCGGGCGAGCCCTGCCGAGGGCTGGCGGCGGGCGCAGGCGGGCGGTGCGGCGGCTTGCCTCCCTGCCCGCTGCCATCTCCGCCGCCCACGCCGGCTGGCCACGACGCCTCAACGGGCACTATCCCAGGCCCAGCAGGCGTGGGCGCCTCCGGAACAGGGCCGCGGAGCGGGGAGGTGGGGCGCTGTCTTGGCGCCCCGCCCTCCTGGTCGGCGGGCTCCATACAGGTGTGTACACTGCTGCCAGCATGCGTGCCAAGGCAGACAAGGTCGAAAGTTTAGAGAATCGCCGCCCCGATTCCAAGTGACACCCCCGCCTCCCCGCCCAGTCAGCGCATGAGACAACCGACCGGCTTTCCGTGGCGGACCTGGCTGTTGCAACCTGGCTGTCGCAACAGCAGGGCAGCAGCTGTGGCCCACCATCCAAGCACTCAGAAGCGGACACGTGGAGGGTTGGGCAGAGCAGGTGTGATCTGCAAGCGCTACCGTCGAGCGGCAGGAAGGCGTTGGCAACTTGAACAGCGCCCGAATGCAACAAGACGGGAACACGGCTTTCCTCACACACCATTCATTTTTGCAGTGCTGTGCGGTGCCAGCCGTCTGGAGTGCTCTCAAGGGTTTACTGGTGCGTGCCCTCCTGTGTACTTCTTCGTGACCCTGTTGTGCCATTCTTGCCTTGCGGTATTGTACGCGACGCCAGCCTCGATTGCCTATTGCCACACAGCCCTATGCCGCGCTGTTGAGTTGATTGGACAACAGTTCTTGAGCCCGGTGCCAGGAAATTACACCATGCACAGGCGGCCACGAACTGTCCGCCGAGCGGGCTGCGGCCGCCGTCGGGGTTTGCTGCCGAGGCCCGTGGGCCAGCCGCGTCGTGGCTGGATCACTTCATTGCGCGTGCGATCACACCTGACGTGCAGCAACCGCCGTTTCCTGGCCACAGCGGGCGGCAGAACCCCGGCCCGCGGCCCAGGCCCGCAACCCCGCCAGCGCCCACCCCGACTGGCCTGATCGGTTGCCGCCGAATCAGCGATCGATGGCCCGCCGCGGCCCGCGCTGAGCCCTGGACACCCCCGCGGCGGAGACAGCCGGGAGGCGATGGCGGCAGCTCTGCTCCTGCTGCTGGTGGCCGTGGCGGCGCTGGCGGCATGCTGGAAGCGGTGAGCCCGCCGTTCGCCACCACCGCCAGCCGCCAGCTGCCGCTGCTCGTTGCTGCTGCCCGCAGCTGGTGTGCACACCCCTTCACCCTTCCCCACCACCATCTGCAGGCTGCTGGGGCTGGCCGTCAGCCGGTTTGCACACGGCAAGGCGTTCCGCCTGACAGTTGGCCAATTCTTCTTTGGCGGCCTGGTCGACGTGCGGCTCCGCCTGCACAGGGTAAGGGCCGAGCGGCGTTAGTGGTGAAATTGAGACCTGCACAAGCGGCAGCTTTGAGGACAGCAGCTGTGCCCAAGACCTGGCTCTTGACGTCTCCAAACTGCTCCTGCCACCTGCTGCTGGGTGCAGGGGCCGGTGCGTGAAGTGCGCGTCTCTCGCATCGCAGTCGGTCTGTCCACCAAGCGTGGGCCGGACGGTGGCAGCGAGGATGGCAGCAGCGGCAGCAGCGGTAGCCTGTGGCAGGCGGTGCTGAACGGCCACCTGCTGCTGCCAGTCAGCCTGCACGGCGTGAGCGTGCGCCTGGCGTCAGCGCCGCCGAAAGCAGCAGCCACATGCGCATCCGCGGCCGTGGCATCTGGTCCTGCTGAGAGCGGCCCGCCGCCACCTGCCGGCGCCGGGACGCCAGGCGTTGCTGCTGCTGCTGCTACAGACAGCCCTGCCACCGGCCGGTCGCCGGGCGGCAAGAAGGGCGGGCGGCAGCTGCGTGCGCCGCTTCTTGCGCTGGCCCACCTGCCTCTCAGTGTGGAGGAGCTTACCGTTGTGGATGAGGTGAGGCATGCTGTTTGCATGCGTGCATCCAATGCCCACTGCTCTTGGCCCTCTTGCAAGTGGCCGGGCTGGCAGTCAGGCTGGGTGCTCCTTGGCAGCTGCACCCAGAGACTCCTCCCTGCTGTGCTCCGCTGTGCTGCAGGAGCGAGGCGTGCAGCTGCGGCTCCAGAGGCTCTCCCTCACCCTGCTCACAGCCCAGCAGCTGCTGCTGGAAGGCCTCTCTGCCAGCCTGCTGTTGGGCGGCGGCATCGGCGGCGGCGGCAGCGCCGGTGGCATCGGCGGCAGCTCGCCAAGCAGCCCAGGCACCCTGGGTGCTGCCACTGCTGCCCCGCCCAGCCCACGCAAAGGAGCAGCCAGCCCGCTGCGTCGCCTGCTGGGTGCTCAGGAGCCAGAGCCGCGGTTGCAGACGTTCTTGCAAATGGACCGCCTGCTGCTGGATCACCAGCACGACGGCAGCTTCAGCTTGCAGCATGTGCAGCTGAAAGGCGGGGCCGCCGGCGCAGCACAGCCCGGTGCGGCTGCGGCCACAGATGCGCCACAGCTGGGCTTGCAACACCTGTCGCTTCAGTTGGGGGCTACCAGCCTGACGGTCAGCAAGCAGCTGCTGCTGTGGGCGCAGCACCAGAGGACGGCTGCAGCGCAGGCAGCAGCGGCGCGGCGTGCAGCCCGGCCTCAGCAGACAGCTAGCAGTGGCGGCAGCGGTGAACGTAAGCAGCAGCTGTTGCAGCGCCTGCTGCCGCTGCTGCCGAAGGAAGTGAGCTTGGAGGCCCAGAGTTGCAGTGTGGCGACTGATGCACCCAGCAGCGCACCCAGCAGTGGCGACAGTCTGCCCTTACAGGCAGCCTTTGGCTTGCAAGGCGTTAGCTGCCGGCTGGCCAAGGCCGCCCCAGCCAATGAGAGCGCTAGCAGCAGCCGCAGCAGCGACAGTCAGAGCGCTCCTCTGGCGAGCGTCACAGCGGGTTGGCAGCGGCTCAGCATCAGCCTTGGGGCCTGTGCGGCTGCTGAGGGCGCTGCGTCGCCTAGCCAGCAGCTGCCTTCAGCGGTGGTCATGAGCAGTGGCGCAGCTGAGTGGTCCCTATCCCTGGCTGAGGCAGCACCCGCAACAGCAGGGAGCAGCAGCGGTCAGGGTCAGCGCCCACTGTCGGCAGCCTTCGAGGTCAGTATCGGAGCACTGCACACCGACGTGTGCCACCCTGCTGTGCAGCCGCTGGTGGCGCAGCTGCGGGTGGCGGCCAAGGCAGCCAAGGCGGCCAGCAAACCGGCAGGTGCAGGCACAGCAGGCACTGATGCAAGTGGCGAGCAGCAGGCGGCTGCTCAGACAGAAGAGGCACGACCGGCAGGTAACGCCAAACGGCCGCCTCTGCTGGCCCAGTGGCGTGCCAGCATCAGCCTTGGGGATGGCAGCCGCCTGCTGTTCACCGACACTGCCGGCCGGTGCTGCTGGAGCAGCGGTCTGGCCTCCTGCCGGCTGGCTGTGCAGAGCAGCAGCAGCGGCGGCGGCACAGCGAGCGGACTGCTTCCGATCGCACCAGCCGCAGATGGTGTGTCAGGCAGCTTCGAGGTGCATGGCATTGAGATGCATGCTGTGGCCACAGCAGGCGGCAGCTTAAGGGAGGAGCCAGGGTCGGCTGCCCAGCAGAGCTGTCCGCCTCAGATGCTGGCTGCCAAGCTTTTGAGGGTGGAGATGCAGCACGGCGCGGCAGCAGCACGGCAGCAGCCGGCGCCGCAGCAGGAGCAGCAGGCAGCACAGCAGGGCAGCGGCAGCACAGCAGTTGATGCCACAACTGCAGGTGTGCACCTGCTTGTGCAGCAGCAGCAGCTGGCGACAGTGGCCAGTGTGATTCTGAGCCTGCTGCCGCCACCCAAAGCAGCCTCCCTGCCGGGCACGCCTCCCCGCACCGGCAGCGATGCAGCGTCAGCAGATGCAGGTGTGCTCATGGCAGCCGCGGCAGCAGCCGCAGCAGAGGCCATTTCTCCACATGCCTCTGCCTCCGTCCGGCAGCAGGCACGCCCGCGGCGGCCGCCGCCACGGCTGACCTTCTCGTGCACCGACACGCTCCTGCTGTTGCCCACCTCAGTGGCGGTCCCGGCTGAGCAAGCCGTGGGTGGCACGCTGCTGCTGCTCCCAGCCGCCCCAGCGCTGCTTCTAGCCAGCGTGAGTGGCAGCTTTGGCGGCAACAGCAGCGACGCCGCAGCAGGCGTCAGCCGCCGGATGGTCGTGGAGGCTGAGGGCTGCTGCCTGCTGTACGCGGAAGGGCCACATTCCCAACGCTTCCCCAGCAGCACCGCAGCGTTGAAAGGTGGGTGCCGCTTGTGCTGCGTGTGGTATTTGCGATAGATGGCAGGGCGAAAGCCCCCTGCACTCAGCCTGTGCCACCAAAGCGCCACTTGGCAGCAATTCATCTGCCGTTTCACACCCCTCTGAAACTGCAGATCAAGCCACGGCTGTGGTGCTTAGTGTGGATAGTGCCAAGTTTGTGCAGCCCTCCCCAGCAGCAGCCCTTTCAACAGAAGACTCTGCAGGCGATGCTGTGGCCAGCCAGCTGGAACTGGGTGCAGTGGCAGTGACGGCCGCCGCTGATGCACTGCTGTGCATGGCAGCGGTGGCGGACAGCGCAGCGCAGCAGCTGATGGCGGCACTGGCTGCCGCCCCCCCTCGGCCACCCTCGCCCAAGCGGCGGCGGGCAAAGGCAGCCAAGCAGCAGCGGCCGCTTGCTGTGCACGTTGGCCAGCTCAGCGTGGCGCAGCCCATGAGCGCTGAGCGCGACATGGTCCTGGAAGTGGCTGCTATGCATGCTGTGGTCGGTGCCAGTGGCGGGATGCAGCACAGCGTGCGCACCGGCGGCGCCGTGCTGAGCATGCTGGGCAAGCCAGTGTTGCGCTGGCGCCAGCTGGCAACCACGCTTCAGCTGGCACCAGACAGCGTTGGCCGCCTGCCTGCGCAGCCGCTGATGGAACCATGGCCTTTAGCAGCTGCGGACGATGGCAGCGAGAAAGCAAGCGGCGATGGCGCCGCAGCGCCAGCTGCCGAGGGGACAGCCGATTGCACCATGGCGGGCAGCCCAAGCTGGGAGGCCTACCACCGTGCCCGCCTGGGGGCTTGGCTGCAGGCAGATGCAGCCACAGCGCCCGGAGCAGCCTCGCAATCTGTGGCTGAAACAGCGGCAGACAAGGCAGTGGCGGCAGCACTGGGCGTGGGGCCAGCCAGCATCCTGGACGCTTCTGTCAGGTATGAATGGTGGGTGTCTGAGGCCGTTCAGCGCTCTGGCCAGTGAGGCCCTTAAAGCAGGTTGATTCGCACAATCAATTAGCCTGTTGCACAGACGTTTCCTGCACTCAAGCACCCCTGCCTGCGCGGCTGCCCTCTGACCATCTTTGTCGCAGCGGCGCCGAGCTGATTGTGCCACACGATCGCGAGCCGGGGCCCACGCAGCGGTACAGCGAGCTTTACTTCAAGGCTCTGGAGACAGTGAGTGTTTATGGTTGTGTGCATTGTCAGTTATGCCTGTGTGCTGCGCTCACTGCAGCCGAGCATAATTGCAGCTTGGTGCAAATGCCCTTGCTACATGGTCGCTGATCGAACCGTTCATCCCCCGACCCGCACTGCCTGCCTGCCCTCCGCCCCACAGGCCGCCCAGCAGCATCTGCAGTGCATCAAACAGTTCCAGCGGCAGCGACGCAGCAGTGCTGCCGGCGCCGGCGCTGAGGCGGCAGCGGCGGCAGCACCCGCAGACGCCGGCCTTGCTACACAGGAGGCCAGTGGGCCGGCGGCGCCCGACATGCAGCAGCCAGAGACAGCGACGCTGCCGCCCAAGCGCAAGCGGCAGCTGTTCCCCATGCAGATCAATCTGGTGGCTGATGATGTGGCACTGCGCTTCGAGCACCATCCCCTGGAGGTGCGGCCATGTCGGGTTGAAGGGCACTGCAGCTCGTGGCTTGTTCTTCATGTCTCATGCACTGCCGTTTGGGCCTCAAGTATCAGTCACCCTGTGCTGAGGCAGGTGGCATTGCTCCTGCCCTCGCAGGCTTGGCTGGCATCCCGGGGCCCATTGCTGCAGCAGATGGCCACGCAGCAGCACCTGTGGGGCGAGGTGGCGGCGGCTGTGCAGGTGCGAGCAAGGGCGGCCAAGCTTCAGAGGACTGCTTGAGCAGAGTGTGGACGGGCATTGCCACAATACTCCTCCCACGCATGCCATAATTGTACCCCATGTGATCCCCACTGGCTTTCCGCAGCCTGCGGACAGTGCTTCACCGCTGCACGCCGCCATGGTTGAGAGCGCCTTTGCCACGGTGCAGGCCGCAAGCCAGCAGGTGCGGGTCCGCGTGCTGCCATGCGTCCGGCCCAGCGGGTTGCAACTTAACGTGCATAGTGCAACCATGCTGCCTGTTGCAGCGTGCTGCTGCACTTGTGCTGCCTCACTCGACTTGAAGTTGCCCGTCCGTGCCACTCCAGCCTGCACCTTCATTGCAAGCCTCCTCCATCCTCTCGTTTTCCAAGCAGGCCTGGGACGGCCTCATGAGCGACCTGTTCCAGCAGTACCGCAGCAAACTGCAGCGGCTGCAGGCCGCTGAACCCGCCGCTCAGCCTAGGAGCAGCGGCGGTGAGGGCAGCGATGCGGCTGGGGTCGGCCGGCACAGCAGCAGCGGCGGCGGCGGCGGCACCAGAGATGAAGGCAGGCCCTACAGCACTGGGCGGCCGCCACCGGACCTCATGCTCCTCACGTGCAGCCGGTTGCAGGTTAGTGCTTGATATGATGCTGCCCTGATGGTTGGTTTGCCGATTGCCGCTGCCAAGGGAAATACAACTTCTTACACATCACATCCCTCTTGCCCTCTGCTCCCAACAGGGCTTGGTGGTGCTGTGCGCCGGCAGCGCGGAAGCGCGGGCGGCAGCCACCGCGCAGATTGTTGCGGTGGACCCGCCCTCCGAGGGCGTGCCGATGTCCAAGGTGGGCATTTCAGAGGCCTGCTCTCCGCGGTCTCCAGATCCGCACGCGCCGCTCCCTCGTTGCTCGTTTTCCTGCGTGCTTGCGTCAGGGTGCAGCGGTCAGGCCACTGCTGTTCCCTCCGCAGCTGCTCAAGCTGCACTTAAACACCTGCCTGAGCGGATTCACAACAACGGCATGTGCCCCTTGCATTGTCGCAGCTGCTCAAGATGCACGCTGACATCTGTGCAGCCGACTTTGAGATGCAGCTGGCTGGTGCCAGCCAGCCCATGGTGGCTGCCTCCCGTGCGCGGCTCAGCGGCTCCGCTGCCGTGGCGCGCCAGGCGACGCTGCCGCCACGCACAGCAGAGGTGAGCTGCCTCGCGTTTCGGCTTCAGACTGCCGCCCGCAGACAATGGAGGCGGCTGGGTGCTCCTTTAGTTGCCTGCCATGTTGCCGTGGCCCCACCAAACAAATGCCACAGCTCATGCCTGCTGCTGCCACTGCTGCCCCTACCACAGAGGCGGCTGCCTGTAGGGGCTCACCGCTCCGTGCCCATCCCAGTGACAGTCAAAGGCTCCCGGTGAGCTGGGGTGGCCACGCACGACCCGCCTGCTGTGCATGCTGGGCAGCCAGCGCGGGGCTGCAACCGCTGGACTGTATCGACCCACCCTTTGCCAGAGTGTTGGCAACATGCATCGTAAGTCAGGATACACTCGTACCGATTCTGCAGGCCGGTGTTCAAGTTCTACACCGACCTGCGGCTGGATGCAGATGCACTGGCTGTGTGCCACTCCCAGGTGTGCCTCTCGCTGCAGCAGTGCCTGTCTCAGCCCAGCAGCTGCCGCTCCGCCTCGCCGCCCAACCTCAGCCTGCGGTCGCTGCACGGCGCACGGCCCGGCATGCGCAATGCTTGCTAGCTGGGCCGGAAGTGCTCACCTGGCTGAACTGCAGGGCCTGGAGCCGGCCCTGGCGCTGGTCAGCCCTCTGCGCTTGCGACGCGCCTCATTCCCTATCTCACACCTGAGGATTGACCAACCCAACTCCATTCGTCTTTACAGGGCCTCGAGCCGGCCCTGGCGCTGGTCAGCCTGGCTGGCAAGCGGTTGAGCCCGGGAGATCCTGACAAGACTGTGGCGCGGCCGCCACCCATTCCCTGGTGGGACGACTTGCGGTGAGTGCAGATCAACTGCCTTTTTTATTTGACATAGCTGTGCACATTTGCGTTGCCCCATCCTGGGGGAAAGGTGGTTTTGTAAGCTGCATGGGGGGCTCAAGCACTGCACAGCTGGTCTTGGGGCTTGGTTTGAAGGATTTTCATTACCATGCACCGGCATGCAGGTACACATGGCGCGGCCCGGTGGCAGCCACCATCCGCCGCTTTGGGCTGACCCTGGCGGCGGACAACCTGCCAGATGTTGCGGCAACCAGCGAGCGATTGGAGGCGAGCGATCGGTTGCTTGCATGGCTTGCTGGTGGTTGAGCTCATCCGTGAACTGCTGGTGTTTGGACCTTTCCTGCTCATCCAACACCCGCATCTGCTTGCTGAGCAGTCGGTGCCTATTGGGGTGAACAGCTGTCCGCCTGCATCTGTGCTGTTGTGTGTGCAGGCTAGCGTTCACAACCTGAGCGCTCGACTGCTGACAGGGCAGTATGAGCTGGCTGGAAAGGTGGGCGGCAGCTGCTGGTGGCTGGCTGGAGCCCTGCGGCGGTCGCAGCATCGCTATTCTGCTGCGTTTTGCCTGCAGCACTTCAGTCGTTGCTGCTCTGCACTTGGGCAATGGGACTAGCACGTTACCGGCACGTTGCTGCTCCACCCTCCTTCCCATCGGTTGCGCTGCAGGACCTGTGCGTCACACTGCACCGCAACGCCGGCGTGTCGCAGCTGGGTGGCACCCTGCTTGCACTGCCCTTCGTTGAGGCGCCCCACCTGCGCATCAAGTGAGCTGTTAGGGCCGCTGGGGTTGGCCACACAAATGCAAGCTTGTGTGCGCTTGTAGTGCGCAAGCGGTTAACTTTGCTTGGCCGTGGATGAATGTGCAGCAGGGATTGCGGCCCAACATGCCTCATTCCAGTGAGCCTGGAACCAGCTGTGAGCGCCACGTTACCTCTCTGCCACCATGCAACCCCCTTCTTGCAGCGTGGGGGTGGGGTGGAAGCTGCCGGGCGGGCGTTCAGCGGACGAGCACCACTTGTTCCCCAGCCTGCACGGGCCGGCGCCGCCGGGCGCGCTCCAGGAGCCCATTTATGTGAGTGGCTGCCTTTGCTCAAGTTGCAAGTCGTGGAAGTGGCAAGGAGGCAGTGCTGACTGGTCAGAAAGCCCTGGAGCGACTCTTTGTTCTGTACACTCTGCACCCCGGAGCATGCAATTGCCTCTGCTCACACCTCTTGTGCTGCAGGCTGGTGTGGTGTACAAAGCCGACAGCTGGGATGTGACGTTGGAAGCTGAGCTGGGGCAGCCGGGGGCCAGCGCAGCCGCGGCAACGGCGGCGGAGGGGGCGGCGCCACTGCCGGCGCTGCTGGGGCCATTCTCGGGCGCTGCGGCGGTTGGGTACCTGGGAGGCCAGCAGGTGAGGCTAGGTTGTTGAGAGTCACTGGGGGACTGTAGCCAATCAAGCTGAGGAAGCGGCCGGCCTCCACAGCTGCTGCTGCTTGCATGATCGCGGCGACCTTGCGGGTAATGAAACCACAGCAGCTGCCCTGATGTCTGACGCATGCCGTTCATTTGCACCGCCCCCCGCCCATGCTTCTTGCCAGGTCCACTGGATGAAGCAGTACGTTGCGCTGGTCAGCCGCCTGCCCCCGCAGGCAAGTCTCCGCACTGCAGCCAATGGTCCCGAAGCTGGGGATGCTTGCTTGCCGGCAATCTCTGTTCCTTTCCTGCACCAGCCAACCTAGGTCCTCGTGTCATTTCATTCTTCACATTGCAGCTGCGCCAGGTGTCACGGCGCGGCTCCTTCTTCTGGCGCAAGCCTCCCTCTGTGGTGCCCAAGAAAGGGTTTGGCAAGATGATGCAGCAGGTGCGCCTCGGTTGGTGTGCGAGCTGAAGCGACACCACGTCAACGCACTGCGTATGCAAGCACCCCGCCTTTTTTGCTGGACACCCTGGCTGCTTTGCCGACCCCAAGTGGAGTTCTCACGCGCATCGTGGCCGCGCTGTAGGGATCGTGCACTGTGCTGCTTCTGAATCATGATCCCAAACCCCTTCCTGCAGTTCTCGCTGCGCATCGTGGCCGCCCCCCTGGAGATCGTACACTTTGCAGCCGACCCTTCGGAGCCATCCCACGGCGTGCGCCTGCACGCACCCTCCTGCAGCTACACCGGTGCGCCAGCGGATTTTTAGTGAACTGGTGTCTGCATGAGCCCATTGGCATGATGACATGTGCCGCGGTTGTGGTTAGCATGCATGCAGCTGCCCGCAGTTTCATGTCAACCAACTTGCAAGGCATTCTTTGTGCCCCACTGACTGCCCCGCAGCGCGCTACCTCATGAACCAGCCGCTGCCCTCCTTCCTCAAGCTGCCGCCACACGCGCGCGCCAGCAAAGCCAGGTGGGGCGCCTGGCCAAGAAACAACAACAGCCAGCTGCACACTCAGGAGCGATGCTTGACCGTAGTGAACCCCCGGCCGCCAGGCCTCTGGCTGGCAGCAGCCCGTGCAAGCAGAGCAGCTGGCTGCCCAGCCAGCGCTTCCCATTGCGGTGAGAACGCGCACACAAGTTTTCCTGCCGCTCTCGCCTGGCGCTGCTGCAGGCGGCCGGAGCCCACTCGCACCATCACCCTGGGCATGGAAGTGGAAGCGGGCACTGTGACAGGTGGGCACCACTGAAGAGGGTCATCACACCCCCACCTTGTGGGCCATCTGTACAGCCAACTTCGTCATAACTGGCTGGCGAAAGCTGTGTTCCACATCTTGCCTGGGCCCTCCTGCGTTCATTGAAAGGCCGTGCTTCCTTCAACCCATCCCCCTGTGCCGCAGTGCACAAGCCGGATGGATCAGGGCCCGGCAGCGACCCTCTGGGCCTGCTGGACGGCGGCGGCAGCAGCCTGTCACTGGGACCCGGCAGCGCCCCAGGCACAGCAACCGCCGCCTCCCAGCGCGCCTCTGCTGCCTCATCTGCTGCTGGCGGCGCGGCAGCGGCCGCGGTGGCGGCAGAGGGAGAGGAGGCGGGGCGAGGTCTGGCCCTGCAGAACCTGACTGCAGCCGAGGAGTCGTCTTCGCTGCTGGATGTGAGCGGATCGTGTACCGTGTATTCCGCAGAGTGCCTGTGCATGTCGCTCGCACACAGCATTGTACTTGCTTGCTGTGGTCGTTGCGTCCGCGCTAGTGCTACAACCCTGTGCGCCCACCCATCCAGCACTGAGCGCCGGTCATAATTCACACCCCACATTTGTGCCCCATCGTTGCAGGACCTGATTGCCCCCACCTCTGCACGCCACCAGCGGCAGCCCACCATCGCGGCCGGGGTGGTGACAGTGACACAGGTGAGCTTCGAAACAGGATTGCGAAGGGAAGGCACAGCGCGGCTGCCCAGCTCTCTCCGGAGTGCAGCAGCTGCTGCTAATGCCGGGCGACTGCCAACCGCAGGATGCACTGGCGCCACCCGGCGGCAGCGATGACCCGGCTGCAGACCCGCTGGCTGATGCGCTGACTCCCCAGGGCAGCAGGTGCGGCCGAAATGTCCAGAGAGTAACATGTCATTATGCAATTCTCCATCAATGCTCAGCCGGAGGGAACGAAATCGGCGGTTGTCTGGTCCCCCACCTGATCCCTTGCTGCTCGCTGCGGTTAGGTGGCTACTTGTGCTCATCAGCGGCCGCAGCCTCGGCTGTTTTTTCAATGCACCGATATTGTTTGCTTGCCCACTCTGGCAGGCCGCTGCGCGTGCTCATCAGCGACTGCCGGGTGCTGGTGGACCAGGCAGCACGCGATGCTGTGTGGGGCGCTGTTGCGCACCTGATTGGCGCCTTTGGAGCGTCGGGCGCGACCCAGCGGCGGCGCCTGGCGCAGGCGGCCGCCCATCAGGTGGGTGCTGCCGTCATTGTGCGACCTCTCTGAACTGTGTAGTGTTGAGCAGGTTGCCTAGCTGTTTGCTGCTGCCCTCTGCTCTTTGCCACAAACTGGCCGCGCGGCATACACAGGCACGGCCTGCCCACCCGTGCATGCACAGCGCTCCCATGCCGCCCCGCACCCATCCTGCCACCCGTGCACAGGTGTTACCCACATCGGTGGCCTCCTCCCCCTCACCATCCTTGCTCACCGCAAGCCCCAGCATGCCCTGGAGCGCGAGCAGCCCAGCAGCGCAGGTGAGCGGCAATGCTGCTGGCAGGTTGCGGCAGCTCCAGAACGCCCAATCAGCAACTCCGTGCATTCCTCCCACTCCCACAATCAGTTGGGCGTGAACACCGCACCCTCCCATGCCCCTGTTGTGCAGCTCCAGCGCCACATCAGCGAGTCGCAGCAGTCCTCCCCGCTGCCCACCCCCGCCGGCGGCGCCTCCATGGAGTTTGCTGGAGCGGCAGAGGCAGCTGCGGCGGCTGCCGCCGCAGCCGGCAGCGGCTCCTGTGTGCCCTCCCCCACCCCAGCACCCAGCGGAGACAGCAGCAACGAGCTGCTGACGCTGCTGTTGCAGCAGTCGGCGGGCGCCACTGGGAGCGGAGGGCCTGAAGTGCAGGAGGACGGGGCTGCGGCGGCAGGGGAGGGCACGCCTGGTGCAGCCGCCTCCCCAGGTGGCTCGCCAGCCCTGCTGCACCCAGGCACAGAACTGGAGGATGGGGAGGAGGAAGATGTGAGGCCCTGCTGTGCTGCGCTCTGCGTGCTGCTGTGCTGTGCGCTGTGCTGTGCACGTTTTCCACGCTGTCGTGCTGCAATGTGCGCCGTCCCATGCGTCGCGCCGCTGTCCCCGGTCCTGCCCCACCGCCCAGCTTCTCCCTTGCTTGCCTGAGCTGGCCGCCCACCCACCTTGCACCTTCTTCCAAGCAGGCCCCGCTGTCCAGCCCAGCCGATGATGTGCACGGCCAGCTGCGCTACACTGTGGAGGTGGTGGACCTGCAGATCAATGCAGAGGCAGAGGCAGCGCAGGTGGGTGCTGTGCTGTGCTGTGCTGCGCTGTGCTGCTGTGAATGCATGCTTCAACTCGGAATCCAACTCAGAGTCAGTGCCAGCGTCGCTACCAGTGAAAGCACTCTGTGCTCACGCTGATGTCCTGCAATCCAACGCCCCACAGGGCCGGCTGCTGCTGGCGGCGCGCAGCGGGCGGCTGCGCGGGCTGCGCATCCCGGATGCCTTCCTCAACGTTACCGCGCTGCTGATGGAGCAGGCAAGCTTGGCAACGGGGGATTGATTTCGCAAAGGCTGGCACGCCGCCGGCCAACTGCCGGCTGCCGGCTTGTTTGACCAGAACCGGAGCGTCTCTGCACCCCCGCTGCTGACGCCAGCTTACTGCTCTTCCCACCCGCCTGCAGGTGTCTGCCTATGTGACTCAGACAGACGTGGATCCGGATGCGCCAGTAGTGTGGCTGCAGCCCACCCCCAGCGGCTACACAGTGCCGGCGGGGCAGGGCCTGCTGCCCGTCAGGTGGGTGCTGGGCTTTCGAGGGAGTTAAGGCGTGGCAAAAGGCTGCAGCTGGCCTTCTGACACTCCGGGCAGTGTGCTGCCCTGGGGGAGCTTGATGGTGGCAGATTGCAACTAATTGCGTGGCCACCTGTGCTGCTGCTTGGGAGCACCACGGACTATTTCTTGTATTCACCCAGCAGGCGCATCTTCGAGCCCATCCAAATCAGCCTGCGCCACAGCAAGGTCTCATCCAACAGCAACGGCGGCGGTGCAGCCGGGCCCGGCAGGCCGCCCCGTCGCCCTTCCCGCGGCGGCCACCGGCGTAGCCCTAGCGGCGTTGGCCCGGCAGGTTCGGGCAGAGGGGAGGAGCTGCTTCTCAAGGTGAGAAGAGGGGAGCTGCTGGTTGGGGTGGGGAAACCGGTGTGAGCGGAAGCCGACACAAATGACCAACGGGCAGTGCCCCCGGCGGAGTGGGGGGCGGGGCCACCGTTGTTGACCCTCCCAGCTGTCCCGCATATTTGAACGTGCGCATCTGTTGACCACCGGCGAGCTGTTGTGCTCCATCCACTTGAGTCCGAGCAGCCAGTCCTGGACGACCAGTTCATTTGCAGCCGCATACCAGCCAAAGCTGCCAGCAGCCCTGAATCTCATGCCACACCCTGTTTGGCTGCTTCCCGGCAGGTCCCCGAAGTGCGCGCCAAGCTGGACAGCCGCGAGTTTGAAGTGCTGACTGATGTCATCAGCTGGGCACAGGTGCGCTGATGTGGCCTGGATACACGCCTTGTTGAACCTTTTGCTAAGCTGCTGTGCGGATGGCGCCATGGTGCAGTGCTGCCTGGTTGTTGAAGGCGTGTTTCACACACCCCTCACACGCCCTCACACGCCCTCACACGCGTGCCACGCATCACCCGCCTGTGCCCCCGTGCAGGCCCCTGGGCCGGCGGCGGAGACAGTGGCCGCGGAAGGAGAGCTGCTGGCGGGTGGGTGCTGGGCTGCTTGGCGACACGCTGCCGCCGCTGGTCCACCAGAGGCGTGTTTGCAGGGGGCTGGCTGCATCATGCTGCACTGATCGGTTTTGCTCGCTGCTGACCTCTTTGCCACTGCCCCGTTTGTTTTGTTAAATCGCCCCTCTCACAGAGCTGCCCGGGGAGGAGGAGGTGGAGGCGGCGCGCCGGCTCTATGCGTTGGTGCTTCAGCAGCTGTGGGAGCTGCGCCGCACCACGCTGCAGGTTGGTTGGTCGTGCTGCCGTGGGTGCTGGCCATTTGTGGATGCGTGTGCGGAGACTCTCCCTTGCATAGCAGTTTAGGTGCCGCAGCAGCTGGGAGCACTGGGTGTTGCTTCGGGCCCCGCCTTTGCAAGCCTCACTTGTTCGAAACCGCCAGCCGACATAATCCCGCACTTGATTGGCACTCGTCTCTGCAGCTGCGCGCCGCGCTGGGCCTGCAAGCCTTTGCCTCCCAGCTGGCGGCCCCGGGCCCGGGAGGGCTGCTGCTGCCGCCACTGGAGGTGACCCATTTCCTGGTGGCGGACACAGCCGACTTTGTGGCGGTGCAGTTCAACACCCCGGGTACGGCTGTGAGGGCGGTTGGTGGGTTGCTGGATGGGGAATGGCTGACCTGTGGTTCTGAAGCGCTTCCCACAGCCGTCTTGGTGGCGTTGCAGTTAGCACCCAGAGTGAGCTTCTGAGGGGTCTGCCTGTCTGTTGTTGGACAGGCACCGAAGGCTTTGTTTCAGGCATGGAAATGCCAGCTGCAGCCATGTCACCAGCTTCGTGGCAGGTCTGCTGACCGTGGTTGTTTCCTCTCCTGCGTGCTTCCCTCACCCTTGCAGCCGAGCTTGGAGTGGCAATGCGGGAGCACCTTGCGGCCGCCTCGGCAGCAGCGGCAGCATCCGCTGGCTTGGTGGAGCAGCAGCAGGAGGGCAGCAGCGGCGGGGCAGGCAGCTTAGCGCCGCAGGGCACTGCAGCCAGCGCCCCTGCCCCCGCGTGCTCGGCGGCTGTGGCGCGGCAGCGGCTAGGGGAGCGGCAGGCAGAGCAGCAGCAGGCGAGTTTTGTGTGGTTAGGGGGCAAGGCCTGGGCGAGGCCAGTCTTCAGGCACATGTGCCGAGCACGTGCAGCCCGCTCCACTCAGCATCTTCGCCATGCCCGGTGTTCACCCTTGCCGCAGGCGCTGCTTCTGCGGTGGGTGGAGGACCAGGAGGGCGGCGCCTTTGAAGCGCTTGAGAAGGCCAAGGCGCAGCTGCTGTCGTTGAAGGTGTGCGGGGGGGCTGGCATACATCTGCTCTGTTTCTGCATTGTCTGGCACATGAGATTCGCAAGGTGAATGGTACCACCGGTGCGTGAACCGTGTGGCGGCCAACAAGCCAAGCCCCAGTCCTCACAGCCTCCTGCATGCTGCCCCTTGGCTGCCCCAGGCGGTGGCGCGCAAGCGGCAGCACAAGCACTCGGCTTCCCGCGTGCTGCTGCAGGTGAGGGGCAGGGCGGTGGTGGCAGCCAGTGGCCTGCTTGATTGGGGCTAGCTGGCCGCCAGCTGCTTGGGGGAAGGAAGCCTGCTTCTCTCCAGCTCGAGATGTCTTTGGGGGACACGAGCTGCTTGCCAAGTCATCAATCGTTTGCTTGCCGTGCAGGTGGATCAGCTGGTGTGGCAGCTGTGCACCCCCAGCCGTGACCCATTCATCCAGGTGCGCCCCGCTGTGGCCCAGCTTCTAGCCATCCATGCAGCAGCAGCATGGGGTCACACACCAGCTGGTGCCGGCTCGCAGTGTGTTCAGCAGCAGCATGGCAACACACCAGGCTTACCAACGCCTGCATGCATTCTCGCCTGCTTGCCTCCCCGTAGGCGTCCATCCGCTGCCTGTCGCTGGACAAGTTCAAGAACAAGGACCACTCAGGTGGGTGCTGGGGCACCCGTTGCCAGTATCGCATGGCAGTGGGATGCCGCCGCCATCCACTTACTGTTGCATCTGTGCCCACATCTGTTCCACCGCCGGCTTTGCCAAGCTTTGGCATGCAGTGCACTGACATCCTGCCCACACCTGCTTCTGAGCTGGTTGTTTCTGGTTGACCAAAATTGGGTTGCTGCAGGCTTTGCCAAGTTTGGCATCCACCGCATCGAGATTCTGGACACGCAAGGCGTGCTCGGGCCCGGACCCGGAGTGCCGGCAGGTGCGCAGCCAGCTGGGTGTTTGGCCGGATGGGAGGGCGACTGCACCTGTTTGGTGTGCCCTGTGCACACGCCATGCCAATGCTCATCAGCGGGAAGGACGGCTGGCAACCTGCATGCACGGGTGCGCGTGCACACCTGCCTGCCCCTGCATGGCGGGCACCACGTAGCGCTGGCAAACTCGCTGCATTGCTTTGTGGCCGCATTGCGCTCTGCAGGCGTGATCCTGTCGGTGTGGAACCCGGATGCCTCGTGGGAGCGGGACGACATGCTGCGGGTGGTGGCGACCATGGGGGTGCCCACACAGGTTGGTGTGCCACATCACTTTCTGTTTTAGGGTGTGTCATGTGACTAGTATGTGGAAGGCGCAGACAGCGTTTTGCAAAGCTTAACAAGCCCTGCCGGTGGTACGACCCTGCCCCGCTCCACCGCACGTCCCACACTCACACCCACCCACATTGATTCATTGCATGTGTGCCCTGCTGTCGAGCCGCAGGCCCATCATCCAAGACGACCTAGGCGCCACCCCGCACCCATTTCGTACAAACTTGTTTTATCCATCCCATGCGCAGACCCACATCGTCTACGACCACCTGGACGTCACCCAGCACCCATGTCGTGTCTCTCTTTAATCCGTCCCATGCGCAGACGCACATCATCTACGACCACCTGGACGTCATCCTGCACCCCCTGGCCTTCCACCTCACAGAGGGCCTGGCCGTGGCCTTCTGGGTGAGGCGCCTGCCTGCTGTTGCATCTGGTTTGGGGGAGGGGGTGCACTGCTGCACTTGGCTCGTGGCGGCGAGTGCTGGGGACGGGGTAGGGAGCTTCACCGCCCATCTGGCTACCGGTTCATGCCCTCTCTTTCGCCCACCACATCACTGCCCCGTGGTTTGCAGGAGTACTTCTTCCCACGGGAGGACGAGAGCAAGGCGCGGGCCGCCGCCGCCTTTGCGCGGTCGGTGGCTGTGCCGGCGGCGGCTGCGGCGCGCCACCGCCGCTCCGCCACCGCCTTGCCTGCCAGTGGCGCAGCCGACTATGGTTCGCACCAGGGCTCGCCCATGCCACCGGTGAGCGGGTCTGTACCACGTTTAGGGAGCTGGGAGATGTTGCTCAGATCAGCGGCACCCAGTGGGATGATGGTATGGAACGGCGCCTGCACCCATGTCCTGCCCTGCTGCCAATTGTGAGGCGGGGCCCGCTCCTCACAAACATGCTCCTCCAACCAACTTCCCACCGCTGGCACCCTTGCTCTCTGCTCCCTCCCTCCAGGCCTCCCCCGCCCGCCGCAGCGTGCTGCTCATGGCTGCAGAGGGCGGGCCGGTGGGCAGCCAGCCCAGCAGCGGGGGGCAGAGCCCGCTGGCGGCCGGCACGCCGCGCGGCTCGGGGATCATCAATGCAGGTGGGTGCTGACTGGGTCATTTGTCGAGTCGCTGCCTTGACTGCGTTATGATCGGCTGGCTGCAGCTGGTTGTTGCCTGGTAGCGTGAGGGGAAAGTGGGCATTGCCACTCAGAAAACGGCCCTGACCTGCAGCTGCTCCCGACCTCCTGCTTCCCCACCACAGGCTGGCGGTCAGCACCCAGCAAGCTGCACCGCCGCTCCTCCTCTGGCGCGCTGACCGAGGGCCAGCAGCAGCAGCCGGGAGCGCTGAGCCGGCAGGGCACTTTTGAGCGGCAGGGCGGCGCTGCTGCTGCCGCTGCCGCAGCAGAGGCCTCGCTCCTGGCGGCGGCAGCCGAGACGGCGGCGGCGCTGGCTGCCGGCAGCATGGGGCCCGGCACCGGCACAGCTACCGGCGCCGCGAGCATGGCCGGCAGCAGCCAGCTGGCACGGCTGTCTGCGGGGGCCATGGCGCTGCTGCAGCGCACCAGCAGCACGGCGGGGGCGGGCGGCAGCCGCATGCACGCCAGCCGCTCCGCAGCCTCGCTGGCGCCATCGGAGGATGTGGTGAGGATGAGGCGCTGGGCTTGCGCTTGTGCTTACCTTTTTATTGCAACCAGGCTGTTTGCGGTTGTCTGCCCTTCTTGCCCCCTACCTCTTCTCCTCCCTCCCGAGCGGAGTCGTATTATGCGCTGCACCGTGTCAACCGCGTTAGCCCAGCCCCCGCAGGCCTCCCACACCGCAGGGCCCGCCTCCAACTGCCCTGCATGCTCCTTCTCCTCCCTCCTGCGCAGGCGTCCCGCGCCGCGGCCCCGCCCCACCGCAAGGTCCGCTTTGTGCATGTCAAGATCAACCGGGCGCACTGCCGAGCCACTTATGAGGGCTACCCACTGTGAGTGTGTGTGAACTGCTGGAGCGGTACCATCATGGCTGGGCAGCTGCGCGCACTGCCGGGCGATGCGAGGGCTACCCGCCATGGTTGTCTGGGCTGGTCTGCGTCTTGCATGTACCTGAGTGGTTGCAAGGGCAGATGTCAGCCAATTGGCACAATGGCTTCCCCAGTCAGGACAGCTGCCGAGGGTCGGCAAGCCGAAACGCCCTGCTTCGTGGCACACACATCCATCCGTTTGTTCTGTTCTTGGCTTTGCCTGCGCAGGACGTTCACCGACCTGAAGCTGGTGATTGACAACCGCACGTACGCCAACATCGAGGGGCGCTGGCGCGACCTGTTCAACAAAATGAAGGTGGGGCTGGGGCTGGGCGGGGAAGGGTCTCTGGCTGGGTTGATGGTCAGCAGGCCGGCTGACATCGAGGGAATGGGCAGCTGCCGCCGTGTGGGGCGGCTTTGCCTGTCGTGTGCCGCACCTCTGTGCAGCAGCCGGCCGGGCACCAAGCATGCTCACGTGTGTTTAACGTTCACCTCCATTGCAATCCCATCTGCGCAGTGGGACATTGTGAAGAGCGTGGTCAAGTCGGTGGCAGGCCTGCAGGGCCGCAAGTTCAAGGTGAGGTCCACCCACTGGGCGACTGGGAATGGGAGCCTGAGGTTGGAGAATGGCGGTTGCCTTGAGACGTCCAAGCAGCAGGCGTGAGCGGGCCGACGTCCGACCACAGGCGGCAGGCTGGCGCCCAGTGCGCATCACCGGCAGGCCGGCAGCACCCGGCATGTCCTCAGCCTGCGCTACGCTCCGATGCTGTTCCCTGGGCTCCTCGAATGCAGGAGCTGCTGCCCGAGGGCTTCCCCGGAGAGGAGGGCGAGGGCGGCGGCCGCCGCAAGACAGGCCTGCTGGCGCAGCTGACCGCTCTGGTGAGCAGAGCCCTGCTCGTTGCTTGTGGCGCACTTTGTTGCTGGCTGCGTCACCCATGGGCTGCCTGCAGCTCACCGCCACACGGCGCGTCTGCATTGGGCGCAAGTGCATGCTGCGGCAGCGCACTCTGTGCTTACACCCATTCGACTCGACTCTGCCTGCACGTGGCAGCGTGCATGTGTTGTGCTGCCTCACTCCTTACTCCCCCCACCCCCCTGCAGGGCAAGGGCCGCAAGGAGGCAGGGCCTGGAGCGCCAGGCGAGGCGCCTCTGAGCGAAGAGGAGCTGAGAGAGCAGCAGAAGCGGCGCATGCTGTTTGGACAGAGCTGGCCGGCGGCTGCGCCGAAGGTGCCGCAGCAGGCGCAGCAGGCGCAGCAGCAGCCCGGCGGCGGCAGCGGGGCTCCGCTGTCACCGGCTCGAACAGCGGAAGGCGGTGAAACAGCGGCAGGCGGGCCGGACAGCACTGGCATAAGCCCGCAAGGCTCGGGCCATGCAGAGGCAGAGGCGGCTGCGCCTGGCGAGATATATAGCAGCCTGAGCGCGGCGGCCAGCGCTGCTGGGCCACTCGGCGCCGGCCCCTTTGGCAGCCGGCTCAGCAGCTTGGATCTGCCTGCCCCGCCGCTGCACCCAGAGGACAGCGACGGCATGGGGCCGAGCAGCAGCAGCGGCAGGGGTGCAGCAGCAGCAGATCCAGCGGCGGCGGCGCTCCTGGGGGGCCCGCCAGGCGGAAGCGGCGGCGGCCGCCAGGGCCTCACAACCCCGCACTGGGCCAAGTCGCTGGCCAGCGGCGCCAAGAAGGGCCTCGCCAAGGCCAAGGAGGCACTGCGAGAGAGCCTGCAGGAATGAAACAGCCTGGAGCGCGGGCCGCTGGCAGCTGCAGCTGCGGCGGCGGGTGCGGCGATGATGCTGCAGCCTTAACGGTGCCGCCCTGTTCTCGGTGCATGCCGGTTCCTTGCCGCGTGCGCTCACGTTTAAGGGATCAACCGGGGGCAAGCGAGCATGGTGGAAGCTGCGTCGTGAGGGGCGTACTCCCCGCCGCTGGGCGCATTTGCTCCATTCCTTCCTCATTGCACCTCTCGAGCACATGCTCGGCCCCTTGCACGACCGCCTGGTAGTGCAGCGCCGCAGGTGAGCCCCATAAATCCTCCGCCGAGCGCCCACGCCCTCGGCTGCCATCGCCGGGCAGCTCACGGGCTGCAGATGCCCTGGAACCGCACGGGATTGGGTGCGGCTGGCGCCGAAAGCCCGCCGCTGGGCCGCTGTGGAGGCAGTACCGGCACCTACGACGACGCCGCAGCCCGACGGCGCTCGCGCAGGCATCTTTGCCTTCTGCTGCCTGCCAGTTGGGTAGTGCCCTTCCCTCCAACCGCATGCTGTTTATGGGCGTGGCTGACACCTCGCAAGCCTGCTACGCCCGTCCGCCATGCACAGGGCATGGAAGCCACTGGCGTGCTGCCGCGATGACCGCAGCGGCCTTCTGGCTGGGGCCGCCTTGGCGGCCTCGGCTGCGGCTTACGCACTGGTGCACGAGAAGCTGCCAGGTGGGAAGCCATGCAATTTGCGCCATGCCGCAATGCATTGCGGCTACTGTGCAGTGGTGGCTACCCGCCTGGGCTGCTGAGAATGCCCTGGACTTGGTCGGCCGTCACCTACCGCCAATACAGCCATGCCTCCTGCCGACATCCACCCCTGCCCTCTTGCCTGCCCTGCCGCCAATCCGCAGCCTGCCCGCCCCTCACGCCCTGCTCACAATGTAAGCACACCGTCCAGCCCTCAATGCGCAGGCCTGGCGATTGACTGTGCTCTGCACGCTGTGCTGGCGCTGACGCTTGCCGAGATGAGCCGCCGCCGGCCGCAGCGATGGGCGGCGCAGCGGGTGCCGCTGCTGGCGGCCTGCACCTGGAACGGCGTGCGCCTGCTCTTCCGGCTGGGTAAGGCAGTGGGGGAATGTGAGAATGGGCGGAAGAGCAGTTGGGTGCATGCACGGGAGCTGGGTGCATGCACAGAAGGTGGGTGGGTGCTTGAGTATGCCATGCGCATGCGCAGGCTGGTGGATATGGCTCATGCACACTCTGCACGGGCTGCTCATGGTGTGATGCAACGCACTTGAGTTGCACGCCCGGTCATGTCCACCAAACTACTCCGAGCGGCCGTGAATGCTGTACCCTGCCCTGCAGCGTACGATGACGGCTGGCACGTGCAGCCCGACAGCAGCCTGGCGCACCGCCTGGCCCTGGTTGTAGCCGTCAGTCCCGGCCCCTGGCTGGCATGGCTAGCCTTCTTCCATGCCCCCACCCATCGCTCAGCGCGCCTCACCCTGCCGCTCCTCGCATCGCTCCCGCTGTACCACGCACCCCGCCTGTGCGCGGCGCTGCTGCGGGGCAGCCCGGGGCTGCGGTTGTGGTGCGACGATGCGCACCGCACGCTGTGGATCTTCCAGTAAGCATGCTGCTCGCTAGCGCTCTCTTTTGCATGGCGCTGTGGTGTCGGTCAGCGCGCCCAGCAGGAGGAGGCAGCGTATCTTGTGACCACTGTGCGCGCCTGCTGAGCAGACTTCACAGCCCCCTGCCTCCCCTGCCCCCTTCCGCCCCGCAGCAGCGCCGCCACCTTCCCTGCTATCACACCCTTCGCGTCCGCTGGCGGCAGCGACCCGCAGACCCAGTGCCTGGTGGTCTCTGCCTGGGCCTGCATACTCTGCGGAGTGGTGGTGCCGCTGATGGCGCTGCATGAGCTGGAGCGGCGGGCTGAGCGACAGCGCCACGCCGCCGCTGCGGCCGCTGCGGCGGTGGCCGCCGCCGCCGCCCAGGCAGCCACGGAGCGTGGCATTGCGCTGGCTCGCCGCCGCCGCCGCCCTGGCAGCCAGCCATCGCTGGCCAGTGTTCCGGAGAACACCATAGCTGAGGAGGCGGAGGGGCAGCCGACAGCTGCTGCCCAGGAGGAGGGGCCGGCAGCTGAGATGGCGGCGGCAGCCGAGGGGCAGGCAGACGGCGGCGCCGAGGCAGGGCCGCTGCTGCTGGAAGCAAACTTCCTGCAGTGGTGCCTGCGTCCCTACTTTTATAGCTCCCTGGCCTGGTCGGCCGTGGCCCTGCTGCTGCCCGCCCTGCCGCTGGTGCTGGAAGGTGCCGCTGATGCACCGGTGAGCACTGGCCTCATGAGCTGACGCCAATCAATGCTGCTGCACTGTTCCAACCCAACCCACCGCCCAAGTAAGCAAGCTGCAGCAGCCGCTTTGAACAAACGCACCCGTCCCAACGCATGCCGCCATGTGATGCATGATAAGGTTGCACAATGCATGCGGCTCAAAGTATGCTGCCGTAAAGTATGCCGCAACCTCTCTCCACCCTGCCACTCGCGCCCTCTGGCGTGCTGCGCCTACCTTCGTCCCATGCTTTGTGGTCTGTCACTGCATTTTATCACGTGAAGTCAGCGGGGCCTCGGAGGCTCCTGATGCTCCACCCACACCCATTCGTGCCAGCCTGAGCTGAAGCTTTCATCTATAGAGCCCGTAGTTGCGACCTGCTTGCCTGCCTCTCTGCTCCCAAACTCCGTGCGCTCTCCTATCAGCCTGCCACCTGGGCTCACAATCTTGCCCATTACACTCTACCCCGCCCTCCTCTCTGATCCCCACTGTCATTCGCCGCCTTGCCTACGTGCACCACCTGCAAGGCAGTTGAGGCATACCACCTTTTTCTCTCTTTGTAGTATGCATCAGCCTGATACTATGGGTTTGAGAAGCTGAAGTCATAATCAATCCTCGAGCGCTCGAGGAGCACGGCAGAGCAGAGGCAATCAGATCGCGATTCTGCCACTCTTGCGCCGCCTCAGGTGCCGCAGGCGGTAAGCCAGGAGCGGGATGTGGAGCAGCAGCCTCTATCCTGAGCACGTTCGCACAGAAACAATAGGCAGTCAAAGATGGCTGATCCTTGGCCATCCATTCACAGAGAGAAATGGGTGCAGGGATAGGATGCGGCTGCCGGCCTCGCCATCTGTGCGGCGACACCACAGCGTGCGGCGGCTGCTGGGCAAGCTATTGTCTGGACCCGCGACGCTTGCCTGTTTGCACCATCCAGCATCCTTGGGCCCAATTGCTGCCCCGCCCACCGCTGCACCGCAGCCCGCTTCACGTGCCCCGACCGGCGTCCGCCCCCGCGACCACGCGCCCGCAAGGCTTGCAGCAGACTAGTGGCGATCTGCACTCACTTCACATGGCAGCTTCCTGCAGCAGCGCCTCCATGCGGCTAACGCGGCCCTCCAGCAGCCCAGCGGCTGCCCAGCGGCTTGCTCGCAGCCTCCCACAGCTGCCGCGGCCACATGCAGCGCGGTCAGAGGCCCGGCAGCGCGCGCAGCTGCGCGTGGCGGCCACCGCCCCTGCCGCCAAGCCAGCGGCGGCGGCGCCGCCGGCCAAGCCCACGCCACCCGCCAAGGACCGGTGGCACAAGCCGGCGGCAGCCACCGCTGACGCGGCAGAAGGCAGCAGCGCGGCGCCCGCGGCGCCAGCACCCCGCAGCAACGGCGCCACATCTTCCGGGGACGACGACTGGCCCGCCCAGACCGGCGTGCTGCTGATCAAGTGCGACGACAGCAAGGGCGTGGTTGCCAGTGTGGCCCAGGTGGGTGCTGCTGCTCATCTCATATGCTTGCTGGGTGCTGGGTGCTGGCGGAGGGCAGGCAGGCTTGGCTGGCCTGCCTCCATTCACGCTTGCTGCCGCACATGCGCCCCAGGTTGGCATGTGCTGTGGCTTGGGACACTTGCAGCGTGCCTTTTTCTGACTCTGCTGCCCCTGGCTTGGTCCATGCGTGGCAGTGCTGCCGCGCTCCTGCAGCCGGCTTCATGCACCCTGCCCCACACCGCCTGCCGCTGCTCCCTGCTCCACCTCCTGCCCCGCAGCTGCTCTTTGGCTTTGGCTGCAACATCCTGTCCTCCGACCAGTTCTCAGCAGTGGAGGAGAACATGTTCTATCAGGTGCACCCTGCTGGGTGCTGCCCAGCTTGTGCTGGCTGTGGGCAGCTGCGTGCAGTCCGCCGGCTCCCGCCGCCGCTGGCCGCAAAGGCAGCGTTGGGCGGCGCCCACTTTCTGCCGTCCAAGTGCGTCAACCCTCCTCCCCCTGCTCTTCTCCTGTGTTTCCTCTGCGCAGCGAGTCGTGTTTGACTACAGCGACATGCTTGTGGGGCCCGGAAACACAGGTGGGTGGGCCGCCGCTGCCGCTGCTGCTCTGCTGCGGCTGCTGCTGCCACTGCTGCCGCCTCTGCTGCTGCTGACGTGCCCACTTTCGGCTGCCTCAGCGCCCCCTGTCCTATTGCTGTTGCAATCCGCCCAACTGCAGCGGTGCTGGAGCGCGGCATTGCTGAGGTTGCACGCAAGTACAACATGGAGTGGCGCGTGAGCTACAGCACCAAGCAGAAGCGCATGGCGCTGCTGGTCAGGTGCGGCGGGGGTGCAGGAGGCTTGATGTGCAGAGCCACTTGTGCTCGCCAGGCGCGGAGTGTGCGCTGTGTCGGCTTGACTGTGCGCACGCAGCAACTCCTGCTGCTGACGCGGTGGAGAGTGGGGCATAGGTTTGCGAACAGCTGCTGGTTTACAGGCCGCTGCTGCTCACCGGCCCGCAAGGAGCGCAGCAAGCACCATCACCGCCCCTCAAGCTGCTGAATGCATCTTCCATTCTGCTGCCCCGCAGCAAGCTGGACCACTGCCTGTATGACCTGCTGATCCGCGTGGAGAATGGCGAGCTCAACTGCAGCATCCCCATCATCATCTCCAACCACCCGGGTAGGGCCGATTAGTTGCTGCCGCGTGTGTGCTACCATTTGGTGTTTGGCACTGTTGATCGAGCTCAACTGCAGCATCATCAACCCCCAAACCACCCGGGTACGGCTGTTTGCCTTCCAGTTGGTGGCACGTGTGTGTGGCGGGAGGAGGGAATCAGCAGGCTCCACTGGCCGCCTACCTATTTCCTGTGTCACCATTCATCCCTGCTGTGCAGACCTGGAGGTCGTGGCCAAGCGGTTTGGTGTGCCGTTCCGCCACCTGCCCATCACGCCGCGCGACCCGGCCAGCAAGGCGGCGCAGGAGGCGCAGATCGAGCAGCTGCTGCAGGTGGGGGCCGCCTGCCAAGGGCTGTTGTGCACCAAGCAGCTGGGCAACGCTTCCAGTGCACGCGTGCGCTTCTTCACGCACACTGCGCATCACGGCAGCCTCCATCCCTGGCCTCCTTCCCCACAATATCGACCTGATGGTGCTGGCACACTATGTGCCTACCGTTCTGACAAGCTAATCTCTCACAAGCTGATATGCGAATGATCCCTCCTGTTCCGCACCCCTTCTCTTCCCCGCAGGAGCTGGACATCGACCTGATTGTGCTGGCGCGCTACATGCAGATCTTCACCCGGGAGTTTTGCGAGCGCCACTGGCAGCACACCATCAGTGAGTGGCTGCCGATGCGCGGCGGGCTGCTGCGCCAGGGGTTGTTGGGAGGTGTGTATTTACACACTACTACTGGTATAAGATCATCTAACAGGGGTGCATGGGCAGAGGGGCGCACGGCGGAGCCGCTCACACCGAGACCCTCCCGGCCAGCAGCGCTGCCTCTGCCACCCATCAGGCTGCGCTGTCCCCCTGCCCCTCCCACACACATCCCCCACCCCTTCCTGCCCGCCCGCCTTGGGGGCCGCACGGCCGTGCAGCCGCCCCTCCACACGCGCCACACATCGTTCTGTCACACCCTGTTCCTTCCTCCGCGCACCCCTCTCACCCTTCCAGACATCCACCATTCCTTCCTGCCCGCCTTTGAGGGCGCACGGCCGTACCACCGCGCCCATGAGCGCGGCGTGAAGGTCATCGGCGCCACCGCGCACTACGCCACCTCGGGTGCGCACACAAGGCTTGGCTTGGCGTGTCTGGTGGTGGGGCAGTCGCACGTGCTGAGGCCATGCGCTGCGCCTCCGCCTGAAGGAGCCTGGAATGACTGGATCCATGCCGGCCCGGTTTTGTTACCTGTTGCCTCTGTTCCCCCTCCCTATCGCTGCCGCAGACCTGGACTGTGGGCCCATCATCTGCCAGGATGTGACGCACGTCACGCACCGCGACGGCGTCAAGGACATGGTCCGCAAGGCAAGCAGCTGTTTGGCTGTGTACGTTGTTCCCCTCTATTCAATGCAGGGATGCAATCTCCAACGCATGGTGCCGGCCACAGCTAGTCTGCCATGAGTTCAGCTAACAACAAGCGTGTGTTGCTGTATTTCACCCGCTGCAGGGCCGCGACCTGGAGCGCACCGTGCTGGCCAAGGCTGTGCGGTGGCACCTGCAGGACCGGGTGATTGTGCACAACAACCGCACCGTGGTGTTCGAGTGAGAGGGTGCGGCAGCAGTCTGGGGCGCCCCAGCACGCCCGCGGCACTGCACGCGGCTGGGTATCAGCCGCTCCGGCAGGTCGGGGCATGCCCGCTGGGCCTTGTGCGTCTGGGTGCTGGCGCCCCCTCCTGCAACCCCTCTTTTTCTAGCCCCACGCTGCAACACCCTTAACACTGAACGACAGCGGCCTCGATTGGGCTGCGCCCTCAAATCCTTTCTCTCTTTTTCCTCCCCCCCTTGCGTCCTTGCGTCACTGACCGCGCTGCGCACGCTACCGCCTGGACTGCTTTGCCCTCCCCATAGCCTTCGTACTAGTTTTGAACCGAATTCCCGCTCCTTTGATGTGGCTCGTGTAAAGCAACCTCCCCTGCATGCGTGGTGGTTCAACTGTCCAAGCCTTGATGGGCAGGAAGGCACGAGGTTGGGCGGCCATCGGCCCGGAGGACGCAGCAGCGGCGGCATGATCAGGAACGGCGTGCATGGCGCAACCAAGCAATCATCAACACCCTCTCCACCGCTCAATTGTCGCCCACAGGTGCGCAGCGGGGTCTTGGGCAGCCCGAGCGAACCACTCGCGCTGCGGACTGGGGCCAACACCTTGCCGCAGCTGTGGGCGATCGAACCGCTCGCAGTCCCGATTGCCTGCAGGTCGCAGGCTGCAGCAGCGGCAGCAACTCGTGCGGTGACGCCAGGGCTGCCCTCCTCAGCAGTCCCCTGCGGCGCTCTCTCCGGCACTGACAGGTAGCTGGCAGGGTGCGTGGTGCATGCCATGCTGTAACTGCGCCGCCGCGGCTCCGCCGCCGCCTGCTCGCGCCGCCGCCGCCGCCGGGGCCCACATCTCATGGCCGCCGCTGCCACTCCGCAGCCACCGCAAGCAGCAGCAGCATGGACGCCGCAGCCCTGGCCCAGTTTGAGGCACGCGCAGCCCAGGCGGAGCAGCGCCTCGCGGTGCTCGAGGCCAAGCTCGCAGGTGGGTGCACGAGACATCAGAGCACAATGTCGCAGCCGGTTCCCCTTGCCGCTGTTCAGCTGGTTCTGCTTCCAGCCGCTGCACCAGGTGCAAGCGACCGGCTGCACGCATGCCGGCTGCTGGCCTGGAGCAGCTGTCAGCCGCTCTGTATGGCAGTACTGATGCAGCTGACCCTCGGTCGCCAACCCCTCGGCATGCAGGCGGCAGCAGCGGTGGCGCGGTGGACACGTCGCGGTGCGGGAAGGGCCCCGTGGGGGCTGTGCGCCTGCTTTGCTTGCTGGGCGCTGCGCGTGGCCTGCTTGCGGAGCGCATCGGCGGCACATTGGTTCGGCCTGGACTTGTCTGCCGCTGCTGTGCTGCCGTCGCGCCAACCAGGCTGGCTTCGACCCTGCATGCTGCTCAGCACCCACCCTACGTGTTGCTGCACACCCACCAAACCCCATGCAACCTTTCTTACAGGTATGTCGCCGAGCTGCAGTCGCTCAAGGGCGTGCTGCTGGCGGCTGCGGCAGAGCAGGAAGCGCTGGAAAAGCGTGTGGCGGAGGTGGGTGGCATGCGCTGTTGCCGCTGCCTGGTGGGTGCAGCAGGAGGCGCTGGAAGCGCGGGAGGCGGCGGGGGACGCTGCTGCTTCCACTGTTTGTCGGCCGCTTCTCCGCGGTATCCTCGCTCGCTGCCGCCCATTCAACAAGCGCTGCCCTCCTGAGTTGCCTTCCCTTCTTAGTTCCCTTCCCTTCTTCTGCTCCTCACTGCAGCTTGAGTCGGAGAACAGCAAGCTGCGGTACCAGGCCCTCCATCTCAAACGGGCGGTTGCAGAGAGCGACGAGAAGCTGGCGGCGCTGCAGGCCAGCAAGTGACCGGCGGCAGCCCCTCGTGTCGCGGCGCCGGCCGGCGGGCCGGTGCACGTCTGCCCGTCCGGCTAGCACACCCTGGTAGCAGCACCACGCACTTGTATTCTTTCCTGCATCGGCAGCACAAGTGCCCTGTGTAATAGGGCCGGAATGGGGGTGGTGGATGCGTTGGCCGCCGCAGCCTGCACAACGGCCGGCTGTCGGGGGTGGCGCCACAGCGCGCCGGCAGGTGCTATGCAGAGTCACCCGTCGCCTCGGCACTAGCGCCAGCATTTCTGAGCCGTTGGAGAACCTTGGGCCGCGGCAAAACTCGGGTTACGGCACTCTCTCGGCTCCTGCCCAAGGAGAGGAGTCCCTGAACTTGCAGCCGGTCGCGATCAGCTCCTTGGCTCGGGATCTCTACGTTGACAGGCAGCTCCAGGAGCCGCGCCGCAAGCACAGTGAGTTCGGCCCGCGTTCCTCTGCCCCCTGGTCTGCTGCGCCCGGTAGACCCCGCAAACGTTCGCGGGTGATTCGAACAAACGCTTGATAGGGCGGATCCGCCCGCGCGCTCGAGGCGGCGCCACCCCGTCGCCGCCGCCACTGCCGCCGCAGCCAGCTTGCTGGTTGCGTGCGCCGGGATGTGCGGCCTCCAGCTCACTCGTCAACCTGCTGCCTTGGCGCAGGTAGCAAAACACCTCGTCCGCAGGCCTCACCGCAATGACGGCAGTTGGCCCCCTGACCGTGCGGCTGAGCGAGCCCACGCCGGCCACCGATGCCCACCCTTCACGCAGGTTTGCGTTGCGGCTGCCTTGCTGCCTTGCCTGCTTGCCTGCTTGCATGCAAGCGTGCTGGTTGCAGCTCGGTTTGCATGCAGCGCAGCGCAGGCGCCTGCCAGGCAGCAATCGGTATGCCCTCAGCCGGTGTCGCCTCGCCTGCTGCCCAGCCACAGCATTCTTGCAGTACGCGCATCTGCCTTTTAACAAAATACAAAATACAAATCCCACCCATCTCTTGCGGCAAGTGCCTTGCTTGACAGCTGTTCCCAGTGCAGCAAGACGTTGGCGGCGGCGCTGTCGATCACCCACATGTCTGCGTCCGAACCAACCACCATCTTCCCTTTGCACCTGTGCCGCGTTGTTGCAGCGGCATCTACCGCAACAAGGCCTCGGCCGAGGCGCTGCCAACCACCTACAACGACTGCTCCACGCTCTATGAGGCAAGCAGCAGATGTGGCATGCGACCTGTACTGCTTGCAACCTTCTGCTGGACACGCGCCGCATGCACTTGGCCGCCTCCCCTCGCGGCTGGGTCGCCCCGCTGGCTGGCTCAGCAGCCTGGCTGGCCCTCCTCCCTGCTCCTCGTTCTCACTGCCATGCAGCTGTTCAACAAGTCGGTGGAGGAGAACCCCACCAACAAGTGAGGGTCGCAGGGCAAAGGCAGGGCTGCTCGGTTGCTGTTGTGCACAGGGCGGCAGCTGCAGACTGGCGGAGAGCGTGGCCACGCCCGCATGCATGCCTGGCCCCCTCCCACCAGCATGCCAGCTTACGCAAGTTGCGCAAATCACGTCAAGAAAAGTGCTGTGCACCTGGCACAATGCAAGCAAGCAACCGCCCCGCCTGCTCCCCTGTGCTCAGGTGCCTGGGCTGGCGGCCGGTGAAGGAGGACGGCAGCGCTGGTGAGGCAGGTCGGGGCTGGCGGTTGTTTTGGCAGGTTGTGGCTCTGGTGGGCGGGCGCTGTGCAAGCAGTGCGCGCCCTGGTCGCCAGGGGGACCCACACTGTGCTGCGCGTGCCTGGCATGCTGCCTTTCATGCTGCCACGTGCTCACTTTGACCAGCGGTCTCCTTTTTGTTGCTCGTCCCCCGGCCACACAACAGGCCCCTACGAGTTCATCACCTACAAGGAGACCCAGGGTGAGTGTGAAACTGTTAGTTGAGAGGCTCCTTGCCGCCTGCTCAGCCGCCAGCCTTGCTCAGCCGCCAGCCAACTGGCCAGCTAGCTGTCCATGCCTTTGGCTGGGGTCTCGCGCACATGCGCGCTGGATTGTGCAAGCACCGACATGCACGCCGGCCTGCCCGTGCTTCGCTTCGCAGCCAAGGCGCGCCAGCTGGCGGCGGCACTGACCAAGGCGGGCTTCAAGCCCAAGGACAAGATGGGCGTGTATTCCGGTGGGCACGCGTTGCATTACATTGCTTAGCACACGCTGTTAATAAGCTGAGGTGGGGTTGGAGCCCGGGGACATGCTGAGCATCTGCTGGGGTGGGCAGCTGCTCCACACTCAGCTTTGCAGGGGGTGAGGTTTCGAGCGCTCGCGCAGGCACAGCCACAGACTGCCCTACGTACGTTCTCAGCCTGTGCTGCCCGCCTCCCCCTTCCAATGTTGCAGCCAACAATGTGGAGTGGATGCTGGCGATTCGGGCCTGCGATGTGGTCAGCGGCGTCATTGGTGCGCAGCGATGCTGTAGTGTCGCAGCCGCATGTAGTTGCAAGCGCTGCAGCCGCCGGTGCCGCTGGCTGTGGGTGCTTAAGAGACGGTATGCACGTGTTGGCAGCGTACAGCGCTCACCGGCAGGCAGAAGCCTCCCTCGAGGTCTGGCTGCCTGTAGTGCTGGGCGGGAGCCAGCTGGGAGCAAGGCCTCCTGGCTGTGCTCATCCAGTACTCTGCCCCCACCCCCATCACTCTGCCCTCACGCCCTCCC
>VIYQ01002444.1:0-11170 GCA_009928355.1 Chlorella sp. CH2018 | reverse complement strand
GCACCGCCCCACCCCGGCCCCTCACCCCCCAGGTCACCGAGGGCCTGCCCATCGAGTACCTCCGCCATTACCGCTCCGGCGGCTACGACTTTGGCACCCTGGTAAGCCGCTGCATTGTAGGGACGGCAGTCTGTGCTCCAGTGGGGTGCGCTGAATGGTGCCGCTACCGTGTGCGGTGGCCGCACAGTAGTGCGTAACCAACCCTCCACCCCTCCTCCCGCCCCACAGGCTGAGGAGCAGGGTGAGGCGCCCGTGGGCGGCCCCGGCTTTGGCCACCCCGGCTCCACGCGCGGCCCCGCCAGCTGAGCAGCTGCGCACCCGGCGCTGCTGCCACCGGCCGGCTGATGCCGCCTCGCCGCTCGCCGCTGCTGTTGCTCCTGTTCGTCTGTGCTCCATGTCTCCCTGTTCCACACTGCTGCACTTTTCTGCCGAGCTGCGCTTCCTTCAGCCCGTCCTGCGGACGGCAGCGCTGTAAATGCTAAATGGATCTGCGCCGAAGGGTATGGTTGGTCTGAGGAAGCAGGAATCATGGGGTGTCATGGGGCGCCTGCCGCCAGCCACTTTTGAATGTCCCTGGTTTTGTTTTGCACTGGCACTAGCTGCAGGAGGCCGTGCATTGTGCGCAAACTGTGCCCCAGCGGACGAGAGCACCCGCACTGCGCTGGCCAGAGGGGCCAGCCTCGCAGCTCTGGACGCAAGTCCCGCGCCTTTGAACAGCAGTCGAGCTGCCATGGGTCTGGCAGCCACTGGGCGGGCCAGCAGGACGGCTGTGGCGTCCGCCGCCGGCGCCGCCGCGGCCGTCATGGCTCTGGCAGCCCTGCTGCTCATGGCGGGTCAGCACCATTTTGGCAGGCTGGACAGCAGCATGATTGTGCCCGACGTGCCTGGGGCAGAGGCGGCGCGCCAGTGGCTGCTCAGCTACTATGGCGAGCGCCAGCGCCGCGGCCCCGAGCCCCGCTGGCCCGTGGCAGCCGCCCTGCCCACCCTGCCTGGCTGCGAGGCTGGTGGGGGCATGCCCGGTGCAGAAGCGCAGAAGGCGGTGGTGCAGCAGGCACACCGCAAGCAGCAGGCTGGCCGGCAGGCTGAGCCTCCAACTGTGCAACAGCACAGGCACCTCTTGCTGGCGGCCGTGGGCGACAGCTGGAGCCCAGGCGCCGACGCCAACAGGCGAGCGGCTGGTGGGTGTGCATGATGGGGGAAGCAGCATCTCATGCTCACCAGACCTGGCCTGCCTTTTGCATTGCCTGTCGATCCCCTCAGGTGGCTGGACGCCCCCAGCGCAGCCAATTTTGATGTTGTGGCGGTCTATTATGGCAGCAACGCCACCTGGACGTGCCCGGGGTGCCTACACACCTTCCACGGCCGCGGCCCCAAGTGCGATGCAATGCAGGGCTGGCGCGTGCCATCTGCCATGCTGTACCAGATGCATGCACAGGCAGGCCGCATGCCTTGCTGCCACTCACCCAACTGCCTGTGTCATCTGCAGGTGGCAGCTGCTGCACAACGCCAGCTTTTCTGCGGAGTGGGAGGCGCTGGTGGCGGGGCGCGACCCGACCGCCACCTACCTGTGGCTGCCAGATGACGACATCATCGCCGGCTCCTGCGACATCTCTCGCTTCCTGGCGCTGATGCAGGAGCAGCGGCTGCTGCTGGCGCAGGTGGGGGCGGGGGCAGGGGCAGGGGCGAATGAGAGCCACCCAGGCGAATGAAAGATGGCGGCGTTAGGTTGGTGCGATCCGCCTCACCACTTTGAAAGAGCTGCGCTGCTGTCAGAGCTTGCGTTTGATGTTGAGCCTCTGCCTCCTCCCGCCCAGCAGATGTCGGTCTGCCAAGGCAATATCACCATCTCCTGGGGCCACCTGTTCCAGCAGCCTGGGATTGCCCTGCGCTACACAACCTTGTGAGTGCAAGCTGCCGGGTTGTGCGCAGCCTGAGTGGCTGGCCACAGCATTCAATTGCCCATCAGCCTGCACAGTGCAAGTGCATCTGACACACCGGCCTTGTCGCTCAATGCTGCTCCCAACAGTGTGGAGATCATGGCAGCTGCCGTTCGCCTGGACTTCTTCCAAGCAGGCAAGTTGAGGGAGCAAGGGAGGGACAGGCGGGGAGATGCGATGAAGTGGCCCTCGGCCGCCCACTGGCACACGCACTCACTCACGTACTCTTCTTCCAAACTGTCGCCCCAGTTGTGCGGCCGACGCTGACGCGCGCCTTCAGCGGCTGGGGCCTTGATGTGAGGGTTGGATGGGGAGGTAGTTGGGGGCCGAATGAGCTGCCTGTTTGCCTTGCTTTGCCGCCCATCATGGTGTCCCCCATTTGCCCGCCCCCGCTCCTCGTGCAGACTGTGTGGCCCTATCTGCTGCACTATCCCAAGGACCAAGTCGCGGTGGTGGATGCTGTGTGCATGGTGAGCCCAGCCTTGCCTGCTGTGGGCTGGGATACATGCAACGCAGGCCGACCTTGTGCAGGCTGCCCACCCTGATGCACCGGCTTTGCGACTTGCTCAGTTTGGTGGCTTGCCCGCAACCTATTGCCCCTGCAGGTGCACCGCGGCAGTTCGGGGGAGGGCAAGCGGCGGCCCGAGGAGTCGCACTCATCCAACTACCTGGCCGCCCAGCAGGCATCGCAGTTCCGGGTAGGCGGGGGGTCGAAGTGATGGGCTGCTCTGCCTGCGTTTTGGAACAGTTTCAACGCAATTCACTGCAAGCAACGCAACTCACTGCATGCCGCCTGTGCTGCAGAGCCCCTGGTTTGAAGATCACCACGGCATTCGGGTCGACTGGCGCTTCCCTGGCCACTGCACAGCTGACTTCTGCAAGGGAGTGCCGCAGGACTGGTGGGGCAGGTGAGGCAGCGCATGTGGCAAGGGTGTCGTGTGTGTTGCCCCTGCCGCACGGCACAGTTCTGGCTGCCGCCGCGCCACTGCTGCTTTGCCACTACTGGAAGCCGGGAAGCTGCAAACTGACCTGGCTGCATAGACAGATGCTGTGCCATGCGTCTCATTGGCCCATTCTGCATGCTGCAGAGCCACGATGGAGTGGCATCGGACACCGCTCGTCCACACGCTGTGGACAGGCGCGGAGACACAGCCCGCCCAGCAGGCCGCAGCAGCAGGTCTCAGCAGGCTGCCCAGCCTGGCAAGCGTCAAGGCCAAGGTGGCGCTGCTGCTGGCGGGCTTTGGCCTGGCGGCCTGGGCACTGCAGCTGCGACGCACGCAGCGGAGGACTGTCACAGCAGCTGCTGCGGCAAAACGTGTGCCTGTGTGATGCAAGGACACCCTTCATCTCCTCATGACTGATTCATTCATGCTTGACTTGCTGAGTGGCATTAACAGTTGACTTGTTCACATGGCACTGCGTGTGGTCCTCTGCAGCTTAGGCATGTAAAGGCAGGCACGCGGAGGGACATCCAAGCTTCACCACCGCAGCTGTGGCGCAGCTGCCCGCTGGCGGTGGCATCACTTGCCCGACAGGGAAAGCCTTGGACGCTGCCCGTTCGACCTACCAGGCTGCTGCCTCGCCATGCTGCTGACACGTGCAGCCCAAGCGTGCCCCTCGCTGCTGCGGGCAGGGACGCCTGCCCTGGCAGCCACAGGGCGCCAAGCCCGGTCCCTGCAGACCACTTCTCCAGCCCACAAGGCGAGCAGAGGCGGACAGAGGGTTGGCTGGCCAGCTGGGGTGTTGCTGCCGCCACCACCGCCACCGTTGCCGCCGCTGCTGTGCAGGCCTGGGGTGCCGTCTCGGGTGGATAAACCTTTATAGCACCAGCCAGGATCAGGATTTTGCCAATGCCATTGCCGCAGGTGGAGACGCAGACGCAGACGGCCTCGGCCGAGGGCGTGCAGCAGCCGTTTGTGGAGGGCGACACGCTGGCGGAGAAGCGCACCATCAAGTTGGTGGCACGCCCTGCCATTGTTGTCTGGCGCAAGCTTGCCTTTGCAATCCTCCCACGTTGTATGATACGGCGTAGAACTACACCTGCACCTGCATTTGCAGCTCTGGGGCAACTGCTGTTTCACAAGCGCACTCAACCTGCCTCCCCCACCCCCACCCCTGCACGTAGGGAGTCTTACGAAGATGTGTTGAAGGAGCGCTCAGGCACGGCTCAGGATGTGAGCGTGGTGGACGAGGCGCAGACCTCGCTGGGCAGGTGTGTGGGGGTGGCTGGTGCACTTGGCTGCATTTGCTTGGAGCATGTTCTTGGAGCATGCCATGATTCGGCATGGGCCCTGCCCCTCCCAGGTGAACCACTCACTCCGGTTAGAAGACCAATGGGCCCCCCCTGCTGTTCTGCTCACTGGCTTCCCCCTCAGGATGACCAAGGACCCCCGGGCCGTGGAGCAGCAGTATGCGCAGGGCGCGCGAGAGGACGTGGTCAGCCACGGCGGCCGCGAGCGGTAAGCACCGCAGGCGCTGGGTTGTGAGCCCTGTACTGCTCTGCAGGCCATCTCATTGCACAACTGCCCTGTCAGATCACCCTGCCTGTGCCTGCCGGGCGGCAGGTTCACCGAGGATGAGGGCATCGCGGACGCGGTGTTTGACCAGACCCGCAGCGACAAGGGGTGAGCAAGCAGTGCGGCTGAGCGCGGGTGCTGGGTGGCCTCTGATGCGCTGCGGCACCAGCCGCAGCCTGCAGCCGGCCCTGCCGCGCCTGCAGTGAGCAGCGGGCCGTTGCCGTGCCCTGCTGCAGGTATGACGACAATGCCGACGTCACGCAGCCCTGGGATGCCACCTGGGCCAAGAAGCCCACCGAATCATGAACGAGCAGGAGCAGTGTGCTGTTGGTGCAACGCCAGCCGGCTCACTTGCTGTTGTGCGCTCGTGCTGCCTTGCACTGCCAGCCCCAGTTCTGTATCTCAGCTCATGTAAAAGCTGTGGTAAGGCGAGATTGAGACGTAAGGCGGCGGCCACAATATGAGTGGCCTAAAACTGTGACAGACAGGGGAGCACAGTGCTGGAGGCACAGGCACAGCGGCATCACGAGCTGCGCCGGACCGGGCGCGACAGCAGCTGAGGAGCAGTTGCAGCATCTGTGCTGCGCTGCTTGTCTGCCGCCCCCACCCGTGCTGCCGCCACCGGCTGCCGCTGCTGCTGCCGCTGCTGTTCTGTGCTGCCCGGCTGCTGCTGCTGCTGCTGCTGCCGCCGCCTACGCGGCTGCTGGCCCTGCTGCTGCATTGCGGAGCCGCCCTGGCTGGAGCTGCTGCTGGCGGGGAACTGCCCTATTTCTTCGCCGACCGCCGGCTTCAGCGGCGTGGTCAGCCCAAGCGACAGGTCTGCCACGTCGGTTGGCTTCCGCCCCCTGCTGGCCGCAATCCACTCCGCCATGGCCTTGCCGCTGAGCGCCGCCGCCTGCATGCTGCCGCCCTCTGCCACCCAGTCCCTGCATCACAGTGGATGAGGGGGGAAGACCTAGGGTTGATAGGCCACGGGGGCAGAGGCCAGCCAAGTTCAGAGGCAAGCAACTGCAAGGGGCAAGCACCCCTGCTCCCTCGCACCCGCAGACACCCGCGCGTCCCACTGGATCCCAGATGCAGGGCACTCGGGGAGAGTTGAGCGGCAGTGCTGCGCCCCACAGCTGCAAAGGAATGGGTACGTGGGTGGGTGGATGAGCAGCAGGGCAGAGGGAGGCCAGCAGCACAGAACTGCAGTTGCCACATCAGTCAATGCACCTAGCAAACTACCCAGGGCAACCAGCCGGTGGCTGGCAATCAAGGCGTGCACTCCATGCCAGCCAGCACCCACCCTGCCCACCTGCGTCTTGGTGAACACCACCGGCGGCAGCGCTCCGCGGGGCAGGCCCAGGCTGCGCTCAAATGCCGCCAGCATGTCGCGCGTCACTCGCTCCGCCACCTCGGGGGGCACATTCTCCTGCAGGCGGGACAGCATCAAGCAGTAGTTGCGTGCTATGCTAGCTCAGCAGCCCTCAGCCTCCCTCAGCTAGGAGCATCCAAGAGGGGCGATTGGGCATGCAGACAGCCTCCTGCCCAGAGGACATTTGCTCCGCCCCTGCTCTTTGTTGCTGCGCAGCACACCTGCGGCACCTTGTTGGCCTTGCCAAAGGCCTGGGTGGACACCAGCGTCCAGCACTGCGGGCCCTCCGACATCCCCAGCTTGGCACTGTTGTTGCCTGCCCAGGACAGAGTGTCGCTGCCCTCAATGAACGCGCCCTCCATGCCTCCCGGCGCCGGCACCGGCGAGGCAAAGGCCGCCATGAGCACCCAGCTGGCCGACAGGCGCAGGCGCTTGAGCTGGGCATGCACGTCGGGGACGCCCATGGGCGCTGACAGCCGGTTGGCGCACTTGCCTGCGGGCGGGCAGGTGTGGGCAGGCAGGGTTTGTCTGAGGATGAGCTGCACCTTGGCACCCCGGGTTGGCCATGGTTGTACCAGTGCACAACAGCCAGCCGCACACAGGTGCGCACCATTGTGCGCGATGACAACCGCGTCGTAGGTGCCCTGGTCCTGCCCCCGCCCAAACAGCTGCCAGCCGTCGGCGGTGTGGCGCGCAGTGGACACCCACTGTGGCCGCCGCACCTCCACCAGGCCTGCATGGAGCAGGGGGAGCCGGGTGGCAAGGTGAACGCGCCAACAGCTCGCTGCGCTGCAGCAGTGAAACCGCACCATGCCTGATTGAGTGCTTAGATGTGGCTGATCAGGCCTGCCCGCTGGATGCTCACTGCTCCACCTGGCCGGCAGCCGGTCAGGCCGCACTGCACCAGCCTCCCTTGCTCACGTTCCAGGTTGGTGCCATGCCGCGCCTGGCCAGCCAGGTACTGCGCCAGCGCCCGCATGCCGCCCGGCGCCACCCAGCGCTCTTGGCTGTCGTCCCGTGTGAAGGCACCGTCCCGCAGGCGGCCCACTGGCCCGTGCCAGCGTGCCACCACACCGTCGGCTGCCCAACGCTCCACCATAGCGCAAAATGCTGGGTCGCTGGCGGTGAAAAACTGCGGGCAGGGCGAAGGACAGGAGCAGAGCAGGATGGGACGGTCAGAGCCTGCGGCTGAAGGCAGCTGGGGGCCGCCGACCTGCAGCCAACCTGCATTCATGCACACGCCCCAGCTTGCCTGCGCAGCATGGTCAAACACCAGGCCGGGGGGCGCCCCCTTCAGGCTGCCGTCTGCCGACGAGCGGGTGGCCAGGCGACCACCCACGCCGTGCTCGCCTGGAAAAGAGGGAGGGCAGAAGACAGGCGCTTTGGCAGCAGGCAACTTGTGCTCCACAGCATGCGGATGAATGGGTCCAACCCAACCACGGCAGCCGACCCACAACCCCAGGGCTCGCTCACCAGTGTCAAACACCACGGAGCGCAGGCCGTAGTTCTGCGCCAGCTCATGTGCGCACGCCAGGCCGGCCAGGCCTCCACCGATGATGGCGGTCACTGGATCAGTGGGGAAGGGCGCCGTGAAGGAGACCTGGCGCTGCGCTGCCGGGCCCGGCTCGCACTCGCCAAAGCGCCGCCGCCCACCGCTGCGGAGCAGTTTGAAAAGAGAGGCCGGCTCGTGCTGCTGGGAGCATCAAACATGGCAGCAGGCAAGCAGGGGCAATTGCAGTGCAGTGCGCCATGTTCAAAACTTGCCCACGCACACCTGCGCCCGCCGCCTCGACCGCTGCCACCGCCGCGCCCACCAGCTGCGCCCCTGCTTCCGCGCCCTCCCCGTCCACCATCGCGTTCAGCAGCCGCCTGGCAGGACGGTGCGGGCCCTGGCTGCCTGGGCTGGCTCCTGGCCCTGCCTCTGGCGGTGGCGGCGCCGCCAGCGGCGCCAGGCCCAGGCGCAGCCATCCACGCTGCCCTTGCAGGCACCGCACGCATCGACGCAGTTTGCAAGTGGGCCCATCTGCGGGCCTGGCTCGGCCCATGAGGCGCGCCCATCTCCTCATGCCAAGCAGGGACTCCGCCAGCGGCGTTTCGGGTCCCGCGCCCCACCTGGACGGTTTGTGCAGTTTCAATTGGGTGCTGCCAGGCCGCGGGCCGGCCAACAAGCCCTCGTGCGCGGCTCGGGTGCCGAGCGCGCTCCCAGCTCTTATGGGGGCTTGCCGCCTCCCCACCCCGCTCCCGAGCACCAGTAGTCCCAGGAACAGATGGCGCGCCGGGGTGCCGCCACTGCCGGTGACACCGCCGCTGCGCCGCCGGCCCGCCCTTGCAGCCCGCCCGCACGTGCAGCTTGGCCGGCATGATCGGCCTGGCGCAGCCAGGGACAGCAGCGAGGCTGAAGGCAGCAGCAGCAGCGCGGCAGCCGCAGATGGCGAGGCGGGCCAGGCAGCGCCCGACCTGCCCCGCATCAGCGGCGGCGACGCCCCTGGTACCAGCGAGGCCAGCACTAGCGGCGCCTCTGCCACCAGCAGCAGCAGCAGCAGCAGCGCGGCAGAGGCATTGGCAGCCAGTCAGTCAGCAGATCTAGGCAGCAGCAGTGCAGAAGCGGGGAGCAGCGGGGTCTTGGCCAGCAGCAGGGCGGCAAGCGGGGCAGCAGAAGAGGCCGCGCCAGCAGAGCCTGCAACAGCCGGTGCAGACAGCAGCAGTGATGGAGGAGGGTTCAAGGCAAGCATGCTGTTTCAGGGCGGCGGCCTGGACTGGCAGGCGCTGCGCAGCCTGCAGCCGCCCAAGGCCCAGCCGCCGCAGCAGCCACAGGCGCAGCTGCAGGGCGACGCCAAGGCGGCGGCGCTGCTGCCGGCGGCCGGCCTGCCCAGCGCGGCGCACATCGGCACGCTGTGGGGCCTGCTGGTGCTGAGCCTAGCGTACCTGCACCATTCCACCAGTGGCTTTGCGCTGCCCGCGCTGCTCCCCATCATCTCGGAGGACATGAAGCTGAGCGACACGCAGGGCGCGCTGCTCACCGCCGGATACACGGTGGGTGCTGCCATGTGCCACTGTTCTTAGTTTGCAGCAGCACTGCCTTGGCGTGCTTTGGCTGGCTGGCTTTACACCCGTCTGCTGCACAACGCAATAACGGGCTCCCAGGAGGCCCACACGGCAAGGGTGACCCCGGTTTTCCGCCTGCTTGTCTGCACGTTTTGGTCGCCTTCTCGCATCAGCCGCTCCTACACCTGCTTCCACCCTTGCCTGCAGGTGCTGTATGCACTGGCGCTGGTGCCCGTGGGCCTGCTGGCCGACCGCACGGATCGGCCGCGGCTGCTGGCGGGCGGCATTGCGCTGTGGAGCATACTGACCATGGCTGCATCGGAGACACGCTCGTTTGGCCAGGCGAGTGGTGGTTGGATGGAGCATGCTTGGCTGCGGCTGCATGCTGGGAGGGCACTGGGTCCTGCAGCAAGCACCCCAGGCAAGCATGTCGTTGCCCACGTGCAGCACCCAGCCCACCCCTGCCCCCTCCTGCCTGCAGCTGCTGGCGATGCGTGTGGGGTTTGCGGCTGCACAGGCCACCCAGAACCCCATCTGCTTCTCCCTCATCCCCGAGCTCTTCCCCAAGAACCGCACCACAGCAATGGCCGTGTACAACACAGCCATCTACGCCGGCCGCGCCCTGTCGTTTGCCGCCCTCATCCTGGCGGGCCAGCTGGGTGTGCCGCAGGTACTGCCAGGTTGAGGGAGGAGTGGGGCAGCATGAGCTGTCGTTGCATGTCACACCCGGTGGCTCTCATGCCCGGTGCCATCCTCACATGTGCCTCAGTGCACCTCTGTCTCCCAAGCAAGCTCACAACACATATCGCCCCTGCGCTGTGGGCCTGCAGGTGGGCCCCAGCGCGCTGGGCGAGCTGGGCATCTCCACCTACACCCTGGTGCCGCTGGACAAGGTGGACCTCTCCCTCGTGTCGGTTCTGTACACACAGGCGAGGCGGGGAGGTGGGGGTGGAAGCCGCGGAAATGGTGCAGGACAGCGTGGCGCTGGTTGCACAGCCGTGTGCTGCCCTGCTTGGGATGTAGTGGAGGCAATGCGCCCCCACGCCCGTCCACCCCTCGTGCCTCACCACTCCCAGCTGCCTCACTCGCCCGTCCCTGCCGCCCCTTGTCCTGCCAGGGCGACTACGCCGCTGTCACCCCTGTGTACACCTATGCCATGGACGACGATGCAGGCGTGCCCATTGAGTCAGCCTTCTCCGCCTGGCGCCCCCTGCTCTTCTGGATTGGCCCCCCCGGCCTGGCCATGGCAGCACTGGCCCTGTTGACGGTGGAGGAACCGCGGCAGCGTGGCCGCTCCGGCCGCTTCATGCCCCTCATGACGCTCAGCAAGGACAGCATCGATGAGGAGGACCTCAACACACCCATCGGCCAGCTGGGCCAGCAGGCCGGCACACCCAGCCCTGCAGCAGCGGCACAGCCCCAGGAGGCCAAGCCGCTGATGGGCTCGCGTGCTGCAGCGGCAGCGGTGGGCCTGGCCACGCCACCGCCGCCACCTGCACCAGCTGCACCAGCTGCAGCTGCCGCCACCGCTGTGGCGCTGCCCCCGGGCACGCTTGTGTCAGTGCCAGAGCAGGCGGCGCCGGCATCGGTGGGTGAGAGCCTGGGCCGTCTGCGCGGCCTGGTGGCCGACCCCGCCTTCCTGGCCCTCACTCTGTCTGCTGCGCTGAACGACGTGGGCTCCTGGGCGCTGGTCAGCTGGCAGGCCACCTTCTACCAGCGGGTGTACGAGCTGGAGCCGTCCACGTACGCGCCGCTGCTGGCGGTGGTCATCCCTGTGGGAGGCATCATCGGCGGCGTGGGCGCGGGTGAGCTGAGCCGCTGGGGTGGGTGGTGGGGGCTGGTGACAGGTGGAGAGGCAGGGACCGGGGTGGAGGGCAGGGAGCGTGCGAGGCTTGCAGTCAGCACGTGCCAGCATGGCACATGCACACCGTCCTCGGCCAACCTCGGTGCACCCAACCCGCCCCAGGCTGAAGCCAATCAACCCCGCTCCCCCAACCCTTTGACCCAGGCGTGTTTGGCGACTGGCTGAACCGGCTGGGCATGCGCGGCTGGCTGACCGCCGGCTCGTGCATCGTCGCCGCGCCGCTGATCGCGGTGTCGCTGCTCGTGCCCGACTACAAGCAGTCGTTTGCGGCGCTGCTGGTGGGCTTTGCCCTCAGGTGCGCTGCGTGGCGGATGCTGCTGGGCGAGAGCCTGGTGGTGGTGCAGCAGGCATGCTGCATCACGCCTGTTGGTGGCTGTCGGCATCTCCTTCCTGCACCGGCTCAAAGTGTGCACAAGTGCTTATCGCGCCCAGTTGACCCACACTACCCACC
>VIYQ01002438.1:0-12691 GCA_009928355.1 Chlorella sp. CH2018 | reverse complement strand
GGGGGGGCAGGGGGAGGGAATTCTCTCCATTCCAATGGCGGCACAAAGGTCTTGTTAATGGGGCGCCCATGTCAATGGGAGGCTGGGACTGTCGATGGGAGGCCGCCAGCAGCAGCGACACGGAGGCCTTGATGGCCTTGAATTGAGAGCAGATGGCAGTTGCTTTGGAGCCCCAGGCCTGGTGCCAGCTGTCCAGCATGCTGCCACCCACCCCACCAACCAATGCCCCGAGAATCACCTCCCTATCTGCTTGCGTACCTGTGAGCACCCACTTAGCCCCGCAGTCACAGGCCCGGACGCTGGCACCCACACCTAGCCACACAAGTGCACACGGGCAGCCCCACTGAGCAGTGCTAGCAGCGCTAGCCCACCTGTGTACGGCCGCGTCGCACCCGAGTCCCAGGCCTGGAAGCGCTCCCAACTGCTCAGCCCTCTGTCCCCTCTCTGTCCCCTCTCCGAACTTGTCGAAACTGTTTGAGGGACCCTCCCGCAGCACCCACCCACCTGTGTAGGGCCGCGTCGCGCCCGAGTCCCAGGCCTGGAAGCGCCGCAGGTCCTCCAGCATGAAGCAGCACAGCAGGCACTCCACCTGCTCCTGCACTGAGTAGGGTGATGCATGCCAGGGTGTGTAGCGTACAGGTGCTTAGCGCACAGTTGCTAAGCGTATGTTGTTCTGTGAGCAGTGAAGATAAAACGTGAAAAGTGATAGCACGAGGCAGCGCAAGCGCAGGTTCGCCATCGTAAGCAAGCGAAGAGGCTAGACGCGTGCCAGTGTAGGATCCCCAGCACAAATGTACAGGCAGCAAGGCGCAGCGCAGCACAGCACCTGCGCCAGGCGGCCTCCCTCCAACATCAGGCGCAGCGTGTGCAGCGTGGTCAGCTCCGCCCGTGGCTCCTCCAACAGCGTCTTCGTGACTGGCTTGATCACCTGCATAGACGATTTGCAGCAGCATGGTTTATATACACTCATGCCCGCTGAGCGTCTTGGTGGCCGCCTTGATCGCCTGCGCGCATGGGGATGTATGGCCATGGCGCGCGTGCAGGCTCGACACAGCGACACGGCCTGTGCTGGTGGCTTGCTGGCACTGCCGGGCAGAGCACGCATCCTGCGATGGCTGGAAGCGCTCAGCACTGGAAGTGCTCAGCAGGCTGCCGTGCCGGCCGCCTCAACAGCTGCGCACCTCTCGCAGGTTGTCCAGGCTGTAAATGGCGTGCCCAATCTCATGAGGCGCCACCAGGTACACAATGCTGCGGCAGTGTGGGCCAGTGCTGGGGGGTGCAGCAAGCTGGACCAGTGCTGGGTGGGTCAGGGGTGCGCCTGCCGGCAGGGCGGCATGCAGGCATGCACGCGTTCGTCCGCTGGGGTGCATACAAACCGGCGCTGCCGCACCTGTCGTGTGCGTTGATGGCCTCGGCTCGAGAGGGGTCGGCCACCACCTGGCAGGCACAGATGGGGGGCCACCAGTGGCAACCAGCGCTGCTGCACTTGCTTGCACGTGCAGTGGGCAAAGGTGCGACAGCCGAGCATCACATGCAAGCGCTTCTGCCCATGCCTCTGCCACTGCACCACACTGAGCACACCGGTTAACCGCCTGCCTGCCACTTCAGTCCACTTACAACACCCCACCTGCAGCGCCAGCTCCTTGGCTGCCGCCGCACGGGCCTCTGCTGAAGTCATGTCAAAGTAAATCTTGACGCCATGCTCCCGCCGCACCTCAGACCTGCACCAGCAGAGGCGGCATAAGCGCGGTTGCGCTGTGTCGCAGCATCTCTGTGCTGCCGCTGCACTGTGCGGCATGGCCCAGCAACCAGCTGGTGACAGCTGTTTCTGCTGTGCTGGTTTGGTTACATTGCTGATACACATCCGCAGACCGAGCGGGTCCAGACAACGTGCAGCCCCCGTGCGGCCCTCCCCCAGCCCCTGCACTACACACACACGCACGCACACACCTGTTTGGGATGCTCTGCCCCGCAAAGCGGAAGTGCATGGACACGCCCGTCAGAAACGGCACGTGATAGATGCCCGCCATGCTGGCCCGCAGGCCCGCCAGGCCCTCTTGCGCCAGGCGGCCGGGGCGCTGGCTGAAGTAGCCAACCATCACGTCCTGCACCTTAGCTGGGGGGACAGGTGACTGGAACACATGCCACCAGCAGCTGGACCATGCAAAAACTGCCCACAACCACACCCTCCATTTCTCCATGTCACTGGTAGGGACCCCTTCTTGGCCCCACCTGGATGGCAGCAATGGTGCGGTTCTGCTTGGCCCATGCGTCATCCAGGATGCGCAGGCTGAACTCCGGCTGCACCTGCAGCAGCACGTGGCAGGGCCTCCCAGCTACTCGTGAGCTGCATCTTTCACGGCGCAAGGCGGCTCGCCGGCAAAGGGGCGAAGGCACAGCGCCACCCACCTTGCAGCGCAGCGGGTCGACATAGCCATACTCAATGTCGTGAACCACCTGCAAGGCAGCGGGGGTTGGAAGGGAAAAAGTACGTGCATGTGCGGGCACCTTCCCTCACAGGTTTGTATTTTGTGGTGGCCGGCAATGCCATATGACCAGGCAAAGGAGATGCCCTCAGGAGAAGGTAGGCGCAGCTGCAGTGCTCGCTCCGCTTGATCTCCATCTGCCCACCAACCGCCCCACCTGAACTGGGTGGCGGATGACCATCCAAAGGCGGTCCAGCTGGGCCCAGCGCTGCTCCAGCTGAGACACGTCTGTCTCCGCCAGGCACGCCCTGCAAAGCAATGGCCAGCACAGTAACCCACTGCACACGACACGGCAGGCAGGGTGCTGCCTCACCTACTGACGAGCTAGTGCAGCCACATCAAACGAGCAGTCCTGCGAACCCAGATGGCGCAACAAGCACCCGGGGAAGCTCCCTGGCAGAGCCACCTGTACTGCTGTAGGTAGGCCAGGTACTGCCGCTTCACCTCCACATGGTCAGTGCCCACCTCACTTAGCACTGCATGGCAGTTGAATGGCAGTTGGAATGCAGTCAAGCCAGCACCACGACAAGCAGCAGGCTCGAGACAGCTTCAGCAGCGGCGGCTCGAGACAGCAAGCGGCAGGCGCGCTAGCCCTGTGGATTGAACGCCAGCTGCTCAGACTGAAGCGCGTGTTCACCTGTGATCCAGTCATCTAGCTCGTGCACTATGGCGGCCACCTCTTGGGGAAAGTAGGCGGCGTAGGGCACCTGCCCGTAGCTGCCGTCCGTGTTCTGTGGGCAAAAAGCAGCAGGGCGGCAGGGGTTGTGATTGAGGCGCAAGGACCGGCATTGTACGGCCAGGCCGCCTGGCCGTCCGCTTGCGCACCTCTGCACTTTGCGTCGCTGCCGGCCCGCCTGCCCCTTAGCCAGCTGCGCTTGCCTTCACAATGATGGTGTAGTGATTGTACAGCTCGCGGGGCAGCTGCCCCTTGGCATCCGCCGCCGCTAGCTCTGCCGCTAGCGGGTTGCCCTGCAGGGCAGGCATGAGGGCCCAAGGTGCCTCATGCAGCCAGGGGGTGGCCAACCAAATGGATGACACATCGGGGACCGACAAAATGCACAGCACAAAGCTGCAACACATTCACGTGCCTGCCGCACAGTGCCTGCCGCACAGTCCCTGCCACACCCTAGCCAGCCCACCTGCACCGCCCGCAGCCACTTGCGATGGAAGGCCACATACGCTCCCGACACCAGCGCCGCATGCACAATGAGCGTGCGGTCCAGCTGGTCAAATCCGTGCTGTGGCAGGCTGCTCAGCGCGCCGATGACCGCCTCCCTGCGGTGTGGGTGCATGGCAGAGCAGGGGCTGGGCAGTCAAGTGGTGGGTGGGCTGTACAGCTGCAAATGCGTGGCACACAGCTGTTGTACGTTACACGCAACGCTGCAGAACGGCTGCCGCCAAGCGCCTCACCGCTGTAGCTGCTGCCGGTGCGCACATGCGTCTAGCACCGCGTAGAACGCGGGGCTGTACTCTGGTATGCCTGTCAGCTGCTGGTGTAATGCCGCCTTGAGAAGCTGCTGCTCAGCGGCGGGGCCGCCCCCGAGCGCCGCCACCGCCGCTACGGCTGTGGGATCAGTGGCCAGTGAGCTTTGAAAGGCATAGGCTGTAAGATGCTCCAAAGTCTTGAGTAGAGCTACCCTCTGCTGACCCGCCAGCTGCGGCGACGACAGCAGACCTGCAGAGTTGAGCAGGCGGTGGCGGCACTGTCAGCGGGCGGCGGTGGTCCAAGGGGGCTGCGGGCGGCACGCCGGCGCCTGCCTGACATGCGGGGCAGACTCTGTGTCAGGGTGACAGCGGCCAAAAGGCAGCCGGCCACCCCAGTGGCCGGGCCGGCCACCGAGTTGCCGGCCACCCAGTTGCCGGCGGTGGTGGCCGAGCAGGCCGCCCTCGCTGCGAAAACACTCGTACAGCTGCCCGATGCGCAAAGGCAGCGGCCATGTAGGCAGCCGCTCGCACCTGGGGGGAGCGCAGTTCTGCCCGCCGCCATCCACGAGCGCTGCAGCCTCGGCGTGCGCTGAATGAACTTCTAGAAGCGCGGGCAAGTGATCAAACCGCCTGTAAGCGCGATATATGTGCCCGAATGGGCGGGCGGCAGGCCGCTCAGCACCGCCGACGCGCGACTTGTTCACCAGATGGACTGCTGCACAGGTCGGCTGCTCGCTATCTAACATCAAGAGGCATGCACTATCAGGCAGTCACTTAAATATACAAATCATATATATAGTGCTATCTATAGGGTTCCATCGGGAGTGTGTTCTGCCCACATCGACCTCGCCATATGGATGCATCCACCTCCGCCATCCGCCTGCTCCTCACAGCGACGAGGCGCTGCCCTCGTTCCGCAGCCGGCTGCCGCTGCGGCTGGGCGGGTCCTGCGCTGCGGCTCCTGTGGGTGCTGCAGTTGGGGCGCCGAAGCGGGTGCTGAACCTGAACTCCTGAATGTTGGTGGCCGGCTTGGCCTGGGCGGGAGGGCAGGGCATGGGGCAGGGTAGGCGATCCACAGGCGAGGGAAGGGGCGGCCCGTGTCACCACAAGCAGTACCGCAGGCCTGCCCTGCCTGTCAAAGCGTTTGCCTGTCAACCAAACAAGTAGCGATTCTGCCACGCACACCTTGCGCTTGTCTGGGCTGAACACTGGGCGGGAGAAGTCTGGCATGGGGCGGGCCTGCAAGCCACGAGGGGTTGGCTGGGGTGGAGGGTGAGCCTTGCAGCACAGGCCTCAGCGAGGCGAATCCTGCCAGCTGGACCGTATTGCGCAGCACATGCGTTGCACCGCGCAGGCGCTGCCCCTCTTGGAATCCCTGCTTCTTTCAACCATCCAACCAACGCCTCCCCACCTTGAAGCGGTGCGCTGCACGCTCCTCCTCCTCCTCACGCTCCGCCACCGACTGCAGGCGCATGGGACCACGGTGAGGTAGGAATGCTTGACCTGAACCAGCACATCTACTCTCGTCCCAAGTGCATGCAAAGACCAGCACCCACCAGCACCCGCTCTCCCCCACACGCAACCTGCAACCCAGCCCTCACAAGCTGGGCCAGGCGCTCAGCTTCGTGCGCTGCCGCCTCCGCCTCCTCCCGCTTCCTGCGCTCCGCACTCAGCTCTGCATGGCGAGCGGCACGCTCCTGTGTGGCCAGCAGCGGCGGGCTACCACCGCTGGTGGGGCTGCCGCTGCAAGGGGTGCTGCCGGCAGAACTGCCGCCGCCGCCAGGGCCGTGCAGCGCTCCGATGCGAGAGGAGGGGCGGGAGCCGTGGCTGCAGGTGGGTGGAGGATGTGAAGTTATGGGGTGAGGAGGGCTAGTCCAGCAGTGGATGAGCTGCTGCCACGAGCTGCATGAAAGCCGCCCACTGTGGCAGGAGACGCACTCAAAGCCCGAGAGACGCACTGAAGGCTCTTCACCCCCCTGCACCCAGTTGGCATCATCACCACGGCAAGAGGTGGTCACCAGGGGGAGCTGTGCAGCTCATCCTCCCGCCGCCGCTCTTCCGCCACCTTCTCCGCAAACTTGTGGGCATAAGCGGCGTGGCGGGCCGCGCTCTGAAGTGGTCGGGGTGCGTGCACCTCAGCATGGTTGGGCATTGGAGCTCCTGACGCTCCCGGCTGGTGTGGCTTGAATCCACCTTGCAACTGCTGAATCCAAGAATGGCACAGCGCATCCCCTACCCCTGCCTACCTGCAGCTGAAACTCCCGGAACTCAGGTGCATGCGGCGCTGAGCGGGCGGGCCGGCCTGGCTGCATGCTGAGCGTGCGGCGGCACCGCTCCTTGGCGGCGCTCAGCTCCGCCGCCAGCAGCTGCCGGCCCTTCTCCACCTGTGGCGGATTGGGAGAGTGATGGGACAGCTACGCTCAGCAGAAGATGGCAGAGGACACAGCAGGGCAAGTGGACAAGCAGCGGCAGCACCAGCTGGTGACAGCCATGCACACACTCGCCTTCCTTCGCCCTGCTGTGCAACAAACGAGCATCCCGGCTTGTGCCCGGCTGGCGCCCTGCATGCACTCACCTCCTCCGCCTCATGCTCCTCCCGCGTCATCTTGAAGGCATCTGAGGAGCGGGTGTAGTCGCTCTGGGCGCGCATGTCGCAGCTGAGCTTGAAGGGGCGCGGGGTGGTGGCCTGGAGAGTGGGGAGGGAGGCATTGGAGGGGCCCTCATCAGACTTGCAGTGCAGTGAACACAACGGGCAACATATACCCAGCAGGAAAGGTGTGCACGAGAGCTGGTTGCAGCCACCTCAACACCAACCAGCACCCACCAAACGTGCAACCGAGGCACACCTGCGGTTGGTGGGTGGAGGGCTGGCTCGCCAGCTGGCGCTGCTCCTTGCGGCTCCGCATCTCCTTCACCCCTGCCACATAGGATGCAGTTGGCTGCAGCAGCGTGCTGTGTCCAGAGGCCAGGCTGCCCCGGCTGGCGGCGCTGCTGGCTACGCTGGCCTCAGCGGGCAGTGGGGCGGTGCCCGGCCGGCTGCCGCTGCCACCCGTGTGTGCAGCAGTGGAGGCCTTGCTGTCTGGCCGGCTGCTGCTGCTCCCCAGGCAAACAGAGGCCGGCCGGTTGCCACTGCTGGACGCCACAGCGGGGGAGCTTGGGGAGCGGCAGCGGGCAGGCAGGCTGGGTGAGCTGCGGCAGGTGGCAAGGCGGGCCTGGCGAGGGGAGGAGGCGCGCATGGCGGGGCTGGTTGGGGAGCACTGCAGGAGGGTGGAGAGCAGAAGCAAACCACAGGGTCAGACATGGGCCAGGCCAGGGAGGACACTGTTAGTGGACAAACCGTATCAGGTTGCAGCCTCACCCAGCGAGCCAGTTGGCATGCACCTGCCCCTCAGCACCCACTCACCGCTGAGGTTGGCAGGCTGGTCGGTGAGCTGCCCCCAGCCGCGGCGGCAGCGGCAGCGGCCAGCTCTCGCGCCTTGAGCAGCTGCGCCACCGACAGGCGGGAGGGGCTGGCGGCTACGGCTGGGCTAGCGCTGCCGCTGCCGCTGGCACGGCCGCTGGACAGGGGGCTGCTGCTTTCCTCGTTGCTGCTGCTGCTGTCCTGCTGGGTGCTGCTGACCTCATCACTACTCTCAGCCGCCACAGCAGTGGCTGTCTCAGCTGCAGCTGGCGCTGCAGCATCTGCCTGCTGCCCATTGCTGGGAGCAGAGTGCACGGCTGCCTCCTCCTTGCTTCCCGCCACCTGGGTGCTGCTGCCGCTGCTCGCCCCTGCTGCCTCGCCTGCACCCATCTCCACTGCGCCGGTGGGCGGTGCAGCGGGCACCTCTTCCACAGCTGCATCTGCCGCCGGATCTGCCGCCGGCGCAGCGGCCTCGTCCTCGGCAGGCTCATCATCAGCAGCAGGCTCCGAGCTGCTGCCCTCCTCCTCGTGCACCGGCCGCAGCGACGGGCTGCGGCTGGCGTCGGCGGCAAACCGGCTGGGGCTGCGGCTGGGCGCGGGCACGTCCTTGCTGCTGCAGCTGCTGCTAGGCGCCGCCAGGCTGCCCGAGGCCGCGCTCAGCTGGGCCGCGGACTCCAGGCTCGCCTCGCTGGGCGCGGCAGGTGGCGGCACAACAGCGTCGGCGGGAGCGGCGGTGCCGCCGTCGCTTGGAGGTGCCATCGACTGGCTCGGGAGCGCTTCTGCGACCCGTTCCATTGCTGTGGGGTGGTGCACGGGCCGGGCGGCACGCGGGGCGGGTGGGGCACAGGTTGCGCGCTGAGGCGGGTTGTAAGGGAGTTGGGCAGGTCTAAAGCGGTACGCCAGTCAAATCAAAGACGAGAATTGATGCAGGGGCAGCCCAGCGGCCTTAAAAAACCGTCGAAAGCAATGCGCCGCATGGGGCTGCTGGCTTGCTCTGTTTGCATTGCCGATCGTGCCGGCCCCTTTATCACCCGTTGCCAAAGGCGCCGCCGGGCTGCACGCCGATCCCTGTGCCGCCCCGGGAAAGCCCTCTTCCCTGTCTGGGCTATTCAGCCGCCTGGAGCGCACTCCGGTGGCTCAGTGGCTCCCCCAAGTTGCGATCCAGCCAGCACAAGCTGCAGCGCCGCCACCCTCCATCGCCGCCGCCGCTGCCTGCCGCCGCCGCTCGGCCCATGGAAGCGGAGCCGCAGCGAGATGCCCTGGCAGACTACGAGGAGCACATTCTCCAGTGGCTGCAGCCGGATGAGACGGCCGGCCAGCTGCTGCGCCGTACATATGTGCAGCCGCTGCGCACCGGCCTGCCGCTGATCGACCGCTTCACCACTCTGCGCGGCGCCCAGGTGGGTGGGCTGCTGCGATGTTGCCAGCACCATTTGTCATGCGCCAGCATGCAACTCGCGGTGATGTCCTCTTGCTATTTGTGTGCTCACCTCAGCTCCAAGCGCGCTCTTCATCCCCCCTTCAAGGTGCTGGAGATTGCGTCGGCGGCCGGCTGCGGGCGCACCACCGCCCTGCTGCAGATTGCCGTCTCATGCATCCTCCCCGGGCCCCTGGGGGGAATTGACTATGGCGGTCAGGCGGGTGCGTGGCATCGACTGCTTCCATAGCAAGGCTCAGCAGGGAGGACTGCTTCTGTATGGGTCATGCTGGGCTGCGGTGCGCAGTTGCGGTTCAAGCTGCACACATCTGTCGTGCTTGCTGGCGCCATCCTTCGTCCTGGCCTGCAGCCCACGTGCTGTTCTTCGACCTGGACGGCAAGATGGACATCATCAGGCTGCTGGAGGTGGGCAGCATTGCAGCGGGCAGGGCAGCAGCAGCATGCGACCGCTCTCAGATGATGGTGTGGTGACGCCAAGGCACTGCTCCTGTATCACACAGTGTGGTGCATTTGCATTGCCCGCACTCCCGTGCAACACCGCAGATGCTGGATGCGCGCATCGGGCAGCGGCAGACGGAGGCAGGGGTGCCGCCGGAGCAGCAGGATGAGCAGCCGCCCTTGCAGGACAGCCTAACCCGCTTCCACCTGGTGAGCGAGCCCACTGTTTTAATCGTGGGATGCGGTGCATGAAGGGCCAGCAGTTGTCCATGCGGCAGCCTAACGCGCTTCCACCGTGTGAGCGAGCCCTCTGTTGTGATCTGTTTTGTTTTGGTGGGATGCGGTGCATGAAGGGCCAGGAGTTGTCCGTGCAGCAGCCAGGCGCGCTGCCGCGTGGTGCCAATCTGTGGGTGTGCTGCCTGGCTGGATGGGGTTTGGTTACCTGCCCCTACACCCCGATGTGAAGAAACTGGTTGCTGTTTGCGAGCCAGCGTAGCCCCCCAGGCCTGTGGCCCTCCTGCACAACATCGCAACTGCCTGCGCCATCCTGCAGATCCGCTGCCACTCCAGCTATGAGCTGCTGGCCTCGCTGCGCACGCTGCGCCCCACGCTGGACGCCTTAGCAGCCGCCCCGGGCGGCCTGGCATGCCTGCTCATTGACAACGTGGCGGCTTTCCACTACCTGGACAAGGCGGCCAGGGGCGCACCAGCAGGTGCAGAACGCGCTGGGCAGAGATGGATGGGGCTGTGCGTGTTGTGTGCTTTTCCTCTCTGGTTGCTGACTGTGTGCGATGCTGCATGTTGCTCCTGCTCAAGACCTGCCGCACATGCATTGCCACCTGCTGCCTTGCGTCCCGCAGCCGGCGGCGGCAGCACGTTTGGCGGCGGCGGGGCAGCAGAGGACATCACCCGGGAGGGCGCGCCGCTGACGCTGTACCGTGTGCACGCGGCGCTAGCGGCGGAGCTGAGGGCCATCCAGCGACACTTCCGCATCCCGATCATTGCCAGCAAGCATGTGCTGTTTCCAGGTGGGGCAGGTTAGCAACGGCTGTGGTGGGTGCGGGGCAGGCTGTGTGCATGCATGCGCCTGTCACAAGGGCGATTGGACAGGCAGGCATGCAATGTGTGCATGGCAGGCGGCTGCTGGGGCGGTGGGTTCAGCATGCCTGCTTGCCCTGCCATCAAGATGCAAAGGCATCGATCTCTGCCGCTGGCTAGATTCCCCCGCACCTACAGCTGGTCCTGCCCCGCCCTCCATGCTTGCCGCAGGCGTGCGGGAGACGGCGGGACAGCCGCAGGACCCCTGGGCGCACAGAGACAGCATGATGAAGCCGTGGCAGGACCTGGTGACCCATCGCATCCTGCTGCGAGCGGAGCCAAGCGGCAGCGGCGGCGGCGGCAGGGGCGCAGCGCATGCTGCTTCGGCGGCGGCAGAGGGCTCCCCGCCCGTCCGCCTGGCCAAGTGGGTGCTGCCAGAGGATGCTACAGTGGTGCGGTTTGGGCTGGACCAGGACGGCGTGCATGTGCTGCAAGTGGATGGGCCGTCGTAAGAATGTTGTAAATGGGCGAGGAAGGGTGCGCTTTTCGAAGGGGCACAGGTGGGCGGCGGCGTTTGCGGCGTGGGGACCCTGCTGGCGGGTTTGCAGCAGGGGTTTGGGGGTCTCAGCGGATGCCCTCCCATGCTTCTCATGCAATGGGCGGCCCTGGAAGCGTGCCAGAGGCCTGGGGCCAGAGCCTGTCTCTGCTGCATGCCGGCCGCGGTCTGATGACCACTCGCCCGCTGTGACATGCAGGTGAAGTGAACCCCGCGGCTCACGCAGCTGCAGTTGTCTCTTGAGCTTCATTAGCCCGACCGGGGCGTCTGTGACTTGCGTACACCTCCTGTTCGCCCCAAGAACCATGTGCCGCGCGTTCCCGCCACAGCAGCGGCCGCGGGCCCCCATCAGTGTGCAATGCGTGGAGGACTGCGTGGATGAGTGCTTCGAGGGCTGCAGCCTGGACGAGGCGGACCTTGCGGTGCTCGAGCGGTGGCTGCTGCCAGGTCCGCTTGCACAGGGTGTTCCCGGGCTCGGCATCGCCTGGCAGCTTTGCCGCGGGCAGCGGCGCCCCCTGCGGCTGCTCCTGCGGGGATACCGGGGCCCAAAGTGGTGACGTTCCCCAGCGTCCTGCGCTCACCTCTTGCTGCTCTCGCCTTCTCTGCAGACACGGAAGCCGACCTTCCCCACCCGGCATGCCGCGCCGACACCTTCAGCCGCGGCCCCGCGGCGCCGCCGGCTGCCTCAGCCCGGCGCGCAGCCCGCTGCCGGCGCTCGCTGGCGGCCCCTGTGCGGTGTGCGCCCTGCACGCCACCGCTGGCTCACACCACCGCATCCGTGAGCCCCTTCGCCCGGACCGCCAACAGTGAGCAAGTGGCCCCCGGCCGCCGGGCACCGGCACTCGTGGCGGCGCCCACCGCTGCCGCCCCCGCCGGCGATGCTGGCGTGCTCGGCTGGCTGGAAGCCTGGGGCAAGCTGGCAGAGGAGCTGGGCTGTGCAGCCAGCTCCAGCACTGCTCCTTCCAGCTCCCAGGACTACGCCTCCAGCCCGGGCGCCTGCCTGTTTGCGGACGCCAGTGTGCGCCTGAGGTGAGCTTGAGCGGGGGCTTCTGGGCGGCGAAGAGGGAGGGGGAGAAGTATGAGAGTGGCGCTGTGTGCGCATGTTGCACAGTGCTGCCATGCAGCGCCCTGCCTGCATCACAGGCCCTCTAGCAAACCCTCCCTCCAAACAGCTTCTGACCTGTCGCCCACCTCACAATCCCACCGCAGCTGCAACATGGCCCAAGCTCCCCGCCCCGCGCCGCTGCACCACCAGGGCAGCGCCCGCCGCGGCTCTCCATGCAACTGCGCCGGCAGTTACGCCTGCTGCCCCAGCAAAGCTGGCCCCTGCTGCTGCAACAAGCGCAAGCGAGTGGGCAGCGAGCCGCGCCCGGCCTCCCTGCGCCCTCGCACAGCCGACTGGCCCGCTGCGCCGCCGCCGTCGCTGCACAGCCTGCCCCAGCTGGCAGCCGCCCATGACCCGTTTTGGTTGCTGTGAAATACGCAGCCTCGTAGCAGTGCAACCGTGCTGCGCTGCCGCTGACTCCTCTTCATCTTGAAACTTCATCTCCCCTGCATCTTGAAACTCATCATCTCCGCACAGAGCGGCCTCGGCGCTGCGCAGCCAGGCTGCTGCCCTGTGGCCCTCTATGCTCCAGCTGCGCCACGACGCCTTCCAAATTTTCCTCTGGTTCTCCCCTCGGTGCACGCATCATTCTTTTGCGTTGCAAATTTTCTGCCCCCCTCTGCCCGTGCCCACCCACTGCCCCTGCCCGCCGATGCAAAAGCGCTTCCCCACTTCTTTCCATCCACAACACGATGGCCCTCTTGCCCTTCAGCGCGCCGGACGCCAATGCTCCACCCTAAGTAACGGCGCTTGAGGCTATCTGCTCGCCTCGCACCTGCGGTATCCCTCTTCCATTCATCCCCCC
>VIYQ01002437.1:0-10392 GCA_009928355.1 Chlorella sp. CH2018 | reverse complement strand
GCTCCCCACGCAGGCGCCGCCGCCGCCGCCGCTGGACCAGCTGGTGCAGAGCGCGCTGCAGGACTTGCTGAGCGTGGCGGGGCTGGAGCACGAGGACAGCTGGGAGGCTGCCGCTCCCGTACCCCTGCCCCAGCCACCGCAGCAGCAAGCGCTGCCACCGCGTGCATCGGCGGGCGGCCAGGCAGCTGCTGCTGGTGCCACCGCGCCCCGCTGCCCGTCCGCTCCATCCACCACGTCTGAGCTGGCTGCGGTGTACGCGCCAGAGGAGCCGCTTCCATCGGCAGCGGGCTTCGAGGACGAGGAAGCAGGCCTGCCGCCGGCAGCGGCGCTGCGCCTCTACCAAGCGCGGCTGCGGGCGGCGCAAACCGACCTGGCGGGCCTGCAAGCCGTGGTCAAGGCCAAGGAGGCCAAGCTGGGGGGTCTGGAGAAGGAGCTGCAGCAGCTCAGGTGGGTGCTGAGGGCGAGCCTGTTCCTGAGATGTGCTGCTGTCTGACGCTGCTTATGCCTGCTGAGCTCCCACATGCTTGCTCTGCTGCTCCCGTGTCGTCATCGACAGGCCCTCCTCACTTGCACCTATCCAATCGCAGGCAGGAGAAGGCGACGTGGCAGAAGCAGCAGAAGGCGCTGGAGACGGCGGCCGAGCGCAGCAAGCGGACGGCCGATGAGGCGCGGATGCGGGCTGCAGAGCAGGAGGCGGCTGTCAAGCAGATAGAGGCGGAGCGGCGGGCGGGGCAGCAGGAGCGGTGAGCTGGGTGCTGGGAATGAACAGGCAGGCGTGAAGAGCGCAGGTGGCGGGCCAAACGAAACCTGCCATGCAGGCAGCTCACCCATGGCAGTACAACTGACTGATACTGTGAAAGTTTGCCTCCGTCTCCCTCTTCCGCAGGCGCCAGGCGGAGGCGGACACCAAGGCGCAGGAATCCAAGCTGGCGGCGGCGCTGGAGGAGGCGCAGCGCCTGCGCAAGTGGGCATTCAGCTGGCGGTTGGCTGCGCCAGGCTCTTGTGGTGCTGCCGCCCCAGCACGCCAGCCGAAGGGCAGCATTGATTTTGCGTTTGCGTGCCGTGCTCTCGTCAACGCAGGTTGATGGAGGAGGCCAAGTCCCAGGCCTCTGCCCGCTCCAGTGTCAGCCGAGAGGAGCACGGGCGTGTGGTGGCTGAGAACCGGCAGCTGGCCGCGCAGGTGCGGCGGGACTCAGCGGGCGGGATGCGCTACTGTGACTGCCGTTGCTGCTGCCTTTTGCGCACAGTTGTTGCCGTTGCCTGTGCGCGCATGTGTGCTCAGCTGTGCCTGATTGCATGCCCAGTGACTGCTGCATGTTGCACCTGTAAGTGGCACGCTTTCCGCTGCGCGCAATCCCTGCCTGCAGAAGCAGGAACTGCTGGTGGCGCTGAAGAAGGCGGGGCGGCTGATTGATGTGCTGCGCCGGCAGAAGGTGCACCTGGAGGCTGCGGCCCTGCTGCAGGTGTCGTCGCGGGAGCTAGCTGAGGCGCTGCAGGCGGGGCGATAGGTTGGGGCGGCCTATCTGGATGCGGCCGGCGGATGGGCCAGCAGGATGTGGCAGGTGAAGCGGCAACTCAGTAGTGTGTTTCAATTATAGGCATATTTCAGTGTTTGGTCAGGTTTGCAAGTTGTAATGGAGGTCAGTGTTGAGAGCAGAGCGAGCAAGACTGGAGAGCAGCAGAAGCAAGCAGCAACAGCAGAGCAGACGGGCAGTTGGGTCATGCATATATCACGAGTTTCTGCAGTAGTTGAGACGAGTGATGCTACTGCGTTGCACTCCCATTGGCAGCTGCCTGCTGCTGCTGGCCCTCGTCCGCTGCCTGCCCCTCCAGCGTCTGCTTGGGCTCCCAATGCCGCGCAAAGGTTTGGCTGATGATGAGCGGGAACAGAATGGAGGCATCGCCGCACACCTTGACTGGTTGCGCATCCGCCCGAATCTTGCCCCAGGAGACCGCCTCATCTGGCCGCGCGCCTGCAAGCAGGAGGGGCGCCGGGCCACAGCCGCGTGCATGTTGGATTGTCACCTAGGTGCGCACGAAGGTGGCATGTGGGTAAACCCATCCCGGCAGCAGCATGCAGGCTGCGGCCGCGGCGAGCTGCAACGGCCCTGGCCCCACACAACCGCACCGCTGTCGCTGCCGTCAAACTCCTGCGCCGTGTTGACAAACACGGCAAAGTCGGCGCCGTTCTTCATTAGGTTGGCGTTGCAGATGTGATGCTTGGGCACGCCTGTGAGGGGTGGGGGTCCAAGGAAAGAGAGGGGTGATGTGGGGCGCAGGGAATGCTGCGCTTTGCGGCATCTCGACTGCGAGCACAGTGGGCACATGCTGCCAGCGTGTTTCGGCAGTTGGAACAGCGGCCGTGCCAACAACGCATTCTGTCCCATATCCAGCACATTATGTGCGCACCCCCGCCCAGGATGATGGCTCCCGTCTTGCGTGGCGCCGCCTTCATGGCGTGGTCGTTCATAGCACGGATGTCCTGCAGCACGGGAGCGGCGGCAGCTCCTAAATGAGTCACTCCATGCACATGCAGCACAGGCGAACAGCAAATGCAGCAGCCTGAGCAACTCCCTGCGCACAACCCCCGTGGTCCAGTATGCGCAGGAGCACACAACACAGGCAGTTGGACAGTGCTACCAGCAGGGCAGCCGAGCCTCTGCTCCCCGTCCAGCGCACCTGCACAATGTCCAGCACCAGCCCCGGGTTCTTGTAGGTGTGGAAGAAGAGCATGTCGCCCAGGGAGCCGTCTGCAGGCAAGGTGAGGGGGGATGAGGCAACAGGCAGTTGTGGTCTGGACAGGAGGGGAAGAACAGCGTGTTGCCCAGGGAGCCATCTGCAGCGGTTGCCAACCAAGGCGCTCTGCTCGACATGAGCTGTTGCAAGGGTGTGCCTGTGCAGCCTGGGTCAATGTAAAGTGGAACACGCCGCTCCCCCGCACACACACACAAAACTTTGCGAAACATCTCCCCCCTCCGTACGAGGGGCGTACGGTGGCAGCGTGGCGCCGGCCGCGCGGCACCACACACGCACACACACACACATACCCAGCCGCTGCGCCACCCACCCGTGAGCGCGGGGCAGAAGACCGGGATGTCGTTCTTCCAAGCCCAGAAGTAGATGGAGTCAGGGTGATTGATCTCCTTGCCTAGCCGCGCAATCATCTGCAGGGGTGGGCACACGGGGCAAGGCGCACACTTGCGTGAGCTTGTGGCGGCTGCTGACGCTCCTGTGAGCAACCGCGCCTGCACATGCGCCCTGTGTGTACGCAGTACAGCACAACCGGCACTGCACCATCCTGCCAACACACCCACCTTGCTGGGCGTCCACAGCACGCCCTGCGACTGCTGCTCCTCCAGCATGGCGTCAAAGATGGGGATCACCCAGTCCTCAAACTTGCAGTAGTTGCTGCGCCAACAGCAGATGGACAGCAGATGCATGGCAGGCGGTGGATGCTGCCGCTGGGGCGCCGGCTGGACCCCATGCAACGCAGCACCGCACGGCGCATGCTAGCAACAATGCGAGTGATTCTGCCACCTGAGGGGGGCGGCGCATGCCAAGCATGAATGCGCAGAAGCTGCCACCGCCATGGGGCCCTAACCGCGCACCTGTTGGGCACCAGCATGTTGCCGATGCGGTTGAGGCCGCGCTTGCGCAGATCCGCGCCCTTCAGCTGGAAGTCGCCTACATAGGTCGGCGCCATGCACTGCAGCAAGGGATCGCATGGTCAGCAGGAGTGCAGCTACGCAGGTACAGGGCGTGTCACAGCAAGGACAGCATGGCAAATGTTGGTGCTAGCCTAGCACTCTGTTTTGGCCTTCCATAACAAGCATGCACGCTTGGCATCAGCCTGCTACAATGCAGGGAAGCGCCCACCCACCTTGATGTAATCCTCCTCCACCCCGCCCGCTGTGGTCACAATCACGTCCACCATGCGGTGCTGCACAGCGCGGAGCCAGCCAGCCACAACAGCTTGTGGTCATCAAAATAACCGCGACATGGGCAGTGCAGAAGCAGCAGTTCCACGCAGCGCTGCCGCATGCCGTGCCTCTAGGCTGCTGCCTGTGCAGGACTGCATCGCACCGCAACTGTAAGCAACGTGCTCCTGCACACCCACCGCCACCATCCAGCATCGGCACCTCCCAGGCAGTGCCGTTCCGTGGGTTGAGTCAAGCGCACGCTGCTGTGAGCGCGCACCTGAACCAGGTATCGGATGTGCTCCCGCACCCCTGCCAACAGCATCCAACACCAGCCCACTCAGCCAGTACCGTTCAGTGAGCGCGCACCTGCACCAGGTATCGGATGTGCTCCCGCACCCCGGCAGACACCAAGTTGCTGGTGTAGCCCAGGAAGATCTTGCAGCGGGTGGACGCACGGAAGGCGGGGTCTGGGTGCGGCTCATCCTCTGCTGCGCATGGCTCGTCCGATAGCCGCCACCGAATCTGCAGGGCAGGCGAGGGGATGAACGGTGGTACAGCAGCACTGCACCGCAACAGCAGCATCCCCAGCCAACCAGCGGGGTTCTCACGCGACAGACGCGAAGGGTCAGCGAGCGGCAGCAGGTACCAGCGCGCAGACCTCGCGCATCGCCTGCTTCGAGCTGGTACCGAGGCACAAGCTGCCCCAGCACCCACCATGCGGTTGACTTCATTGATGGCCTGCCCCAGTGCCGTGGCCTGCAGCCCCGTCTGCAGCATGCTCTCCAGCAGACCATCCAGGTCACGCCCCTGCACTTGGGCCCAGCAACGTCAAGTGTCGGACCCGCCAGCTTTGTCGATGTGGCAGCGCAGCAGGCTTTCTGAGAAGCAGGGAGAGCGGCCTGCTCAGAGTGTGCGAGTGCGCACCACTGCCGCCGAACAGAGTCTAACAACACACCTGGTTGAAGTCGTAGCCACGGATAGTGATTGCATCCTCGGGCAGCTGCTCGCTGGGCACCAGCACAGCCTGCACATGAAGACGGAGCAGGGCAGCAGTGAGCGGTGGCGGCGGCAGGCGGCGGTGGCGGCAGCGGCGGCTTGTTGTCGGGCATGCTCTGCGGCACGCGGCTGCATGCCACGCACATCATGACACATCATAAAAGCCATGCAGTTACGTGGAAGCGCTAAACGACGCAGCGCCGCCGCTGCCGGCGAGCGTCCCACCTGGGCTGCGGTTTCTGGCACCGCTCCAGCTGCTGTCATGTTTGAGAGCCTTGCGATGAAGCTTTCAGAAGCGCTCAATTGATGTAGCGGCCCTCCGCCGGCGCAAACTGTGGGTCGGCAGTCGCCCTGGGAGCTCAAGGCTGCAGCAGCTGCGCTCTGAAGACGAAGATTTTGCTCTCGAATGAACAGCGCAAGCTGCAGCTCCCTCTCGAACTGCAAGCTGACCTGGCGTTCGGGCGGCAGCGGCGGGCAACGCCAGCGCCTGCTTCGCACATGCATTTCACTGTCACTTGGCTGTGTTACAGCATGTCCGTGTAACAGGCTGCACACTGCACCAGTTTGGGTGCTAGCCGGCACGACCGTACACGGCATTGGGGATGCGCAGGCCTTCCTCCAGCGCCTGCTGGTCCTCTTTCGGCGGCCCCTGCCCCGTGACCTGCAGGGCGGGATGGTGTGGGAACAGCAGGCAGAGGTGGAGGCGTGCAAGGACGGTGCAGCCAGTAAGTGCTGAACTGAGTGCAGGCAGCCAGTCTGTCCTGTCCATCCACCAACTTTGGGCTCCAGCAAGCTCTCTGACTGCCCGCAGTGCCCCTCCGGTCAACCAGCCCTCCTCGCTCGCTCGAGCGCCGTGCACCCACCTCGTTGCCGATGGTGACCCAGAAGTTGCGCAGGTTGTTCTTGCGCCCAAAGATCTCCAGGTACCGGCCTGCAGCAGGTGGCAGGGGAGGTGGAGGGCACAGCTCGTTGCAGGCGCATGGACGGCAGCTGTCCTGCGGTGCAGAATGCGGGCATGGCATATGTGCTGCCCCACCCAATTTCCCCCAGCTGGCAACCCACACAAACACAACCACCAGGCTACCGTTGGGGACCAGCTTCTCAATGAGCTGGTAGATCTCTTCCGGCTTCTGGCTCTGCCCTCTCCGCTCGCTGCATGCGTTGAGAATCCAGGAGGCCAGTTGGGCAGGAGGCGCAGCCAGGAGCCAAGCTGTGACTACCACAGTGGGGCAGAGCACACTAACCGCAAGGCACTGACGTAGGGCGCATCATAGCACAGCGCAGTGCAGCGCAGCGCAGCGGGCCAGAGCACGCGTCAGCATGTTCAGCGCCACACCTGTAAATGACATCTGAGCCCACACCGCTCTGCATGCCCGGAGGGTCCTCCCCTTTCCTCGCCACCAAGCAGACCTGGCGGCAGACATGAGGGCACATGCAGGGGTTGGGCACGGAATCGGCGGCATGTGGCGCGCCCTTGACTGCTGCACAGGGACGTGCGGCAGAGCTGGATCAGCTGCACCCGCCCCCTCCTCCTTGCCTCCTTGGCGTGCTGCAGGTAGAAGCCATGGCTCTTGGCCAGCCGCCGGTTGACCGTCATCTTGACCCACACAATCTCATCCACCAGCCTGCAGGGATGGGATGCGCACAGACGATGCCCGCAATCGTGGTCAGGCAGCAGCGCATGCCTGCTGGTCATGCGTGTCGTGCAGGTGGCTGCCCCAACCTGAGCCGGCACCACACTACAGGCAGAGCAGGGCCATGCTTTTGTGTGCTGCTGCCCTAGCCTGCGCACGGACAGCGCCCAACGGCAGCGGCTGCGGCAATGTGCGCTCCAGATCCCCACTCTCACTCGTATCCCCATTGGTCGAAGAGGTCCAAGCAGAACTGGTACTTGGCATTGATGACCTGATGCATGTGGCATGGACAGCGTGGGACACCGACAGCTGTCACACGGCCCTGCTGCCAAGGCTGGGGCAGTGCCGTCCCGCAGCAGCAGGAACCGCAAACAGCTGCTCCACCTGCAACTGGAGGGCATGCTGCAGCTGACGGCTCCCCATGCAGCAGGGAAGCCCAGAGCAAGGCACGCACCCACACAAACAGCAGGCCGTTCTTCTGTAGCCGCGGGATGGGCAGGGCCGCGATGTGCGCGTCTGTGAGCTGCAACAAGGAGGTTGTAGTGGCCAGGCAGCAGAATGGGCAACGTGCAGGCCCAGATTAAGGGAGACCCATACACCAGCAGCGCATGCAACTGCAGCATCAGAGTGGGAGCTGTAGAAGGGCAAGCCGCACGACTTGGGGGATAGGCACCTGGCTGTAGCCCAGCGCCACGCCGCGGGTGGGGTTGGCGGTGGCCAGCTGCCAGGGCGGGTCCATCATGATGACATCAAACTGCAGAGGGTGCCCCCAAGGGAAGGGAGCTATCAGTGGGGCTTGCGGGTAGACACAGCTGCCAGGGGCGGGTGCTTGATGGTAACGTCAAACAGCGGCAGAGAGGCAGGGGCAGAAGAGCGCTGATGCCCCAGCGCGCAGCTGCTGACGGCACGACTTGCAGGTGATCGCTGTGCGAGATTGTGGGCTGCCACCCGGACCACGCTTTCGCCCTGGTTAATCCAAAAGGTTAATCCAAAAGAAGTTTGTCTGCACCACAGAGATCTATAGGCGATCCTTCAAAACCCAGAGACCGTTTGTCCCCTCACTTGTGTCGAGGCAATCAGCCTGCTCCAGTCGTAGGTTGTGACGTTGGCGTGGATGGGTATGCAGTGCGGTGGCACCTGAGGCGCAGACGGCATACATGTGGTGCAGTGAGAGGCACGGTACGCAGCTGTTGGACGGCGCTGGCAGCCCGGAATGCACATGCAGACAAATGCGCACCTCGGCAGCCATGGGCTGCGGCACGTGGTGGCGGCTCACTGGCCAGGACACCCACCCACCTGCCGCCCCGAGGGGTCGATCACCTCCAGCTCCCCTCCCCAGCATGCGCCGCCCAACACTAATGGAAAGTAAAAGGAAGCAATAATCAAGCCGCACCTGCCACTCCGAGGGGTCCAGCTCCTCCACCGAGCCGTACCGCCAGTCCACGCCTTCAATGCCCTCCTGCCCCTCCCCCGCCTCCTCCGCTCTGCTGCTGCTGGTGTGCTGGTCCTCTGAAAGCTCCACACCTGGGTCCCATGAGCGCGCAGGGGAAACGGTGCACAGCCGGCAGCTCGGCTTGCGGGTGGCGGCAGCAAAATGGCGGCAGCTGCCGCCAGGCAGCGGCGGCGGTGGGTGAGGGGGCATCCCAGCGCTCGGACGATGCACCGATCACGTTGCTAACAACCCTTTCGCGTCATGCAAGCATTCTTGCCCTACACAGCGTGCCGGGCGCTGAAAGGGCACCCCGCCCCGCTCACCCAGGCGCTTGCATTCCCGTAGGACCGCCTCCAGCGCCTCCTTGTATTGCATGATCGCGGCTTCGAGCGCTGCCGCGTCCTGGCAGCCCTCCCAGCGGCGCCGCAGGGCGGCGCCATCGCACTGCAGCAGCTCCCTGGCCGCCGCTGGCAGCGAGTCCATGGCGCTCATCGCGGCCGTCATGTCGGGCCGCCTGAACGCCGACTTGACGCCAAACCAAGTGGCCTGCTGGGCTGGCTCAGCAGGGCCCATCCTCGTGCTCGCGCACCCCGCTGCAGCCCCATCGCCGCCTGCATCCATTGTCGGCGAAGCCTGCTGGGTTGTTTGCGCGCAGCGGCGGCCCCCCAGCACACGGCGCGGCTATGCAGGCGACAGCAGCGGCGCAGCCGGCGCTGCGCCGGCCCCTGGTGGGCCGCAGCAGTGCCGTGGCAGCAGCTGCCGGCAGCCTGCAGCCGGCGCGGCTCTGTGCGGTCGCCCGCTCGGGCGCCTGCGGCCGCCCGGGCCCTAGCATCGCCTCCGTGGCGCACATCACAGGTGGGGGGCGCAACAGAGGCGTTCGGGCCGCATGGCAGGCGGAGCGCCCGCCCCTGCTCCCGCCCGCCTGCCGCCGCCCAACCCAGCCTCCGCTTGTGCACCGCACCCCGTCCGCACCTGCAGGCTGCAGCAGCATGTTTGGCAGCAGGCAGCAGCAGCAGCGGCAAGGGCGGCAGCAGCTAGCAGTGGCGGCACGAGCGCGCGACCCGGACGCGCTCGATGACGACGTGAACCCGGAGGTGCGGTTGTGCAGCCGCGTGCTGGCTTGGCCCGGCATGGCAGCTTGGTGCTGACATTGCTGAAGTAGCGTGCAGTGTTATTGGATTGAGCTGCTGTGCAGCGGGCAGCGGCATGCCCGCTCGGGCAGCGGCATGCCCGCTGCATCCGTCTTCTGTGCAAGTAGCATTGCCGACGCCCCTATGCCTGCCTGCCTGTGCCATGCCGACCCACAGGAGGTGAACAAGGAGCCGCCCAGCCTCTTCTGGCGCTGCTTCTCCGCGCTCTGCTACCTGGTGGGTGCAACTGCATGTCGATCCTGTCCTTGCGCTGTCATGTCGGCTGCATGCTGCGGTCCGGCTGCTGGGTGGTAGGACCGCCGCAGCAGGAGCGGCAGCTGCGTGCAGCCAGCGGCAGGGGAAACCGCACCCAGGCTGCTGAGGCAAGCGGCAGGCGCAGTCATCTAGCCGAGCATCCTCGCTCGATGCCTTCTGCAATCCTGCAAGTGCCATGAATGGCCTCCATCCGGCTGGGGACGCCGACGCAAGGCTGCTGCACTGGCTCTTCTGACGCCTGGCTGCCATGACTGACGTACCCCTACCGCTCAACCAACCTGCACCTGCCGCAGGTGCCATGGATCGACTCCATCTCCCTGGGCCGCCACATGTACGCCAAGTTCCGCAACCTGCTGCTCATCTACTTTGCGCCCGGTAGGTGCCTGCGAATCAGTATGCGCTGGAGGGCCCCGCAGGGTTGCAGGCTTGTCGCAGGGTTGGGGCGGTGCGCTGCCTGCCAGCCGTGCAGACTCGCCACCACTGCGCCTGCCTGCTCATCCGCCGTTCCCTTGTGTCCTCCTCGCCCTGCTTGCAGGCCCGATGGCCAAGATCTACTTTGGCAGCCAGTTTGCGCCGCTCATCATCTTCTTCGTCATGTTCCTGTCGGTGGTGAAGAACACCAAGCTGCACCACTTCGTGCGCTTCAACTGCATGCAGGTGGGTGCCAGCTGCTGCCGCCGCTGCTGCTGCCGCTGTTGCTGCCGCTGCCGCTGCTGCTGCGGTACCGTTGATCTTCCCTCACAGTGTGCTGGGCGCTGCGCCGCTGCCTAGCTGTGGCGCGCCATGCTGTGCGGCTGCACGGGATGCCGCTTCGCCTTGGCTGGGGGCTGACGTGCCAACTCTCTCGCTCAGTTGCCCACTGCACTCCTCCCCCTGGCCATCCTGCTGGGCATTGTGGTCATGCTGCTCCCCTCTCCCTGCGCTGCTCGCTGCATGCCTCATTGCGCGACTCTGCCCCGCCGTCTTCGCCCCTCCGCCGAAAAACAAGAAAGCATCCCCCCCCC
>VIYQ01002436.1:0-15871 GCA_009928355.1 Chlorella sp. CH2018 | reverse complement strand
GCCCACCCACCCGCATGCAGGCTTTGACGGGCACCAGTGGTACCAGCAGCTGTTTGACTATGGTATGCCACAGGACCCGGCAGCACTGGATCCCAACGACCCCGACGCCAACCTGGTGCCGCAGCTTGTGCTGGTGCGCTGCGCCCGCTGCTGGGCTGTGCATGGGCAAATCATCTTGGTGGAAGGGGGTGCGGCGCTGCGTGGCAAAGTGCATGCCAGCTGTAGTTTGCGCTGTGCACTTGCGGCCGCTTGCAAGCCTGGATATTGTTTGGCCGCACATCATGCCATCCTTGCTGCCCATCTCGCTCCCCACATCTTCTCTCCTCCCGGCAGAAGCTGGTGCTGCCGCTGGCGCGCCAGCTGCTGCGCGGCGTGTGGTCGCCCTACAGCCGCCGGCAGAGCCGTGCAGCGGCCGCCATGCTGTCCGACCTGCTGGTGTATGTTCCACCGGAGGAGGAGGCGCTGCAGGTGCGCTGTTGTGGTCAGGGGTTTCAGAAGATGACTCCACCAAGAGAGTGCTGAGTGCTGAGTACTCGGGGGTGGTGCACCTGTCCACGTCCATGCCTGCCTGCATGTGCCTTGTGGCTGGGCGCAGCTCACCTGGCGGCCATGGGACTGGCTGGCCAGCCAGGCTGCGGCTCGGTCAACTTGCACTGTGGGCCCTGACCAGGCGCTGCATTCCATACACTGCTGCGCAGGAGGTGATCCGCGAGGTTCAGGCCAAGCTGGAGTCTGCAGTGGAGGCGCTGGCCCTGCCCGCCTGGCCGCCGGCAGCGGTAGCTGCCAGCCGCCGCGCCGCGGTGCACCTGGCGCATCGCTTTGGCCGCGGCCTGCGCCTGCTGGCAGCTGTGTGCGCCTTCGACGGCAGCCTGCCGCGCGCCGCGCTGCAGCGGCTCGCGCTGGAGCGGCTGGTCACAGCGCAGCTGCTGCCGTACGCGCGGTCGGCGGCGGGCAACCCAGCACTCGCAGCCGACCGTGCCAGCCGCATCGTGGCGGCGCTGCCGGCAGACTGGTTCCGCTCTGGCGCGCCGCCCAAGGGCGGTGAGGGGCTGGCGGAGCTGCTGGGCACGCTAGCGCGGTCGTTAGAGGCGCAGGCGGGCAGCGGCGGCGGCACAACGGCGGCGGTCGTGGCGGCGCGCCAGGTCGCAGCGGCGCTGCACCACATTGGGGATACGGCACGCGCCAACAAGCTTGCCAAGGCCTTTGGCGTGTTGTGATGCGCATGACTGGGCCTCGTTGGCTCATGCACTGTGACAACTTGGCAGGCAGGCTTGCTCGAGGCACTTGGAGGGAGAGAGCACTAGGGTTGATGGGCAATGCCGGCAGTGCACCCACAGTGCTGCAGGACACAGCATCAGCTTCTGATGAATCTACCATGCATGCCAGCACAGAGGTCCTGCTGAACAGGCTGGGAGGGAGAGAGTGCTTGGGCAGAAGATCGTGGGACATGGGCGGCCGCTGTGGCGGCGCACGCAGCGTCGGCAGGCAATTTCTTTCAAGTTCAAGCTCCCGATAGATGGACGTTCGCTTCTGCCTTTCATCGGCGTGCTCCGGCGTCGTTTGCAGCGGCAGGGAGGGCCCCAGGGCGGCCAGGGAGGCAGGAGGCGCGGGTGGGCGCGGGGCGGGAGCCCAGCTGCCGGCGCCGCGGCGTGCTGTCCAGAGTCATTGAGGTGCGGCAAAGCTTCGACCAGCCACGATGGGGCCAGCGGGCGCCTGCCTGGGCAGCGGCAGCCCCAACCGCTTTTCTTTCAGTTTGAGACATCGGCCAGACGCCGCATGCGATATTCAGGCTATGCATACCCATCCAAGCATCTTGCGATTGCCGCAGGATGGAGCTGGGGGTGTGGGCAGGCACTCCGCCCGCCGCGCCGCCGGTCGCACGCAAGAGCTGCAATGCTCAGCCGACCGCGGCTCACAGGGTGGCTGCAGACAAGGAGAACGGTGAGTGGGGCCTGGGAGAGCACATTGAACTGGCTTGGGGGTGTAGAGCTGGATGCTCGTTGCCACGTGCATGACGGAGCGGCCACATGCGCACCATGCACACCGCACCATGCATGCGTGGACGACCATCGCCTCCCGCGCACGCCTCTCCTGTTCCTTCAACCGCTCCCTCCACTCCCTTCCCATTATCGCCACCACGCAGTGCTTCCATGCGGCACCCCATCCGGCAGCCCGCAGCTGCCTGTCCTGCTTGGCGCCGGCGATGCCAGCGGCGGCATCAAGGGCGGCAAGGTGGCGGCGGGCGAACAGCCTGCACGGCGCCCGCTCAGCGATGTGACCCACCATTATGCGGCCGTCAGCAAGGGCATCTGCATCGGATCGCTGGGTGGCAGCTTTGGCATGGATGTGGGCGGCCAGCTGGCGGCCAGCTGCAGCCAGGAGGCGCAGGCAGCAGCAGCGGCGGCCACCAAGGCACGCGTGGCGGCGGCACGGCGGCAGGCGTTGCGGGCCATGCGGTAGGCATTCCATGTTGAGCAGCAGCTAGTTATTTGTGGTTGGTATCTGCCGTTTGGCTTTCTCTTGGCACCCTGTTGTGTGCGCACCGTGGACGCACGGTTGGTTGCTGACCCTCAGTTGACAGGACAGCAATGCCCTGCAAGTTGCCGACCTGCGTGCTTTCTGCCGTGCTGCACTGGCGCATCTCTCGCCCGGCTGTGGCTAGCCACCTCAATGTGAGCCAGATTGCCAATCAGGTGGTTCAATGTAACACAACTTCATTAAGCAGTAGGTGTGCGGCTGGGTGGCAGCCATCGGCAGGTTGGGAGGGGTAGCACAGGATGGGGGCAGCACAGGATGGGTGGGCTCAGAGCGGCATGCACATCTACCGGCGGCGACAGCAGCTCGCCAGCTTGCTTCCACACCACCTGCCTTGCCTTGCCTAGGCTGCTTGGGCGGCATTGGGGCAGGCTGCTGGCCCACTGCATGCTGCTGCTGAGGTGGCGTGTGCCACTGCCGCTGCCGCGCATGAATGAACAAGAGGAACGACGCAACCCGGAACAGAAAAGGCGAGCAGGGAAGGAAGAGGGCGAGAAGTGCTGTGTGCTGTGCAAAGTGTGCAAGGCAAGGCGGCGTCAAGCGGCACCATTAAACAGGGGGCTTAATGCGACGCTACGGTTGGGGTAGGGCTAAACGCCACAGCAGGCATCATGCTGTGCGACCATGTGGCCACAGCAGCTGCTGTCAGGCCGCGCCAGCTGCTGAAGCTACGCCCTGCCATACAGGTAATCTTCCCAAGACGGCGGCTTGGGGTACTTCCGTTCGTCGGTGGCTTCGGCGCCCAGGTAGCAGCAGATGAGCATGAGGCCGATCATTGCGACGTAGAGGACCACGGCGCCCGCCAGCACAATGCCGGCGCACTTCAACACCTTGACGACCCAGCGGTCGCTGCTCTTGGGCTTCATAGCCTTCCAACACTTCTTCAACACAGAGTCCTGCTTGGCCTGCTGCACCACATAGCACTGGGGCTGCTGCGCAGGGACGGTGTGGACCGGCGGCTGACCCGGCGGCGCGGCGATGTAGTACTGCTGCTGCGGCGGCGATGCTCCAGCGGCAGCTGTGTAGTACACGTACTGGACGGCTGGCTGGGCCGGTGGCGCGGTGGGTGCAGCGCTATGGCGCAGCATGTCGTTCTGCAGCATGAAGGACGGTGGGAGAGCAAGCACGGTTGCTGCGCCCGGCGGCATGCGGCAAGCAGCGCTGGTGTGTGGCACTGCGTGCGCGAGCAGCCCTGCAGTGGCTTCCCAGCAAGTTTATGAAGGTTGTTAAGGTGGCAAACGGGCTTACAGCTTGGGGCTGGGCCGCTCCGGAGCGGGGAGGAGGACACAAGTTGCAACTCAGTCTGAGGGGCTGTGGGTCTAGGCGTGCCCTGATGTTGCAGACGCGAAGTAAAAGAGCGTTTTTTGAGCGCCGCGCTCGGCGCGGCGACTGCGTGGCTACAGGAAGGCGGCAGTCGCGAGGAAGCTGATGCCGGCGCGCCGGCGCGCGCCGGCGCAAGAAAGAGGTCTGCTTTCACGCCCTGTGGCAGGCCACCCATGTATGGGCTGCTGCCAGCAAGCTGGCCATGCGTGCAGAGTGTTGGCTGCTTGGTGTGCACGGCAAACCTCCACTTGCGTGCGTGGCAATCTGCATGCACGCACGCTGGCCGACCGCCTCCAGTGCAGTGCCCCCTGGCCCGCCCATGGGCATCATCATCATACTTGGGCCCCCTGTAAATGGGGAAGGCAAAAAACAAGCCTCCAGTGCAGTGCCCCACACAGCATGAGATCAACCACGGCACGCTGTTGCCTTCCATGCAGCTCACAACTTCATACGCGATGCTGATGTTACATCCAGATGGCGGCCAATGCTCAAACAGCAGTATCACCAGTCATCGTCCTGTGCAAAGGTGGCCCACTTGCCGCTGGCGCCACTTGCTGCTGCAGCCGCATCGTTCCCAGCCACCCCAGCTGTGCCGCCCAAACTGCTGCGGGCAGCTGCACCCCAGCCTGACCAAGCTGGTGCCTGCTCGACGGGCTGCTGCAGCTGCCGTAGTGGCTGTGAATGTGATGCCTGGGTTGGCTGCTTGGGCAGCACTGAGGCAGGCTGCTGGTCGCGCCAGGCCTGGCTTGCATGCTGCTGCTGAGGTGGCTTGTGCCCTGCTGGCTGCTGCGCATGCCAAGCAGGTCCGCTGCCGCTGCTGCCACCTTGCACGTATGTTGCAGGAGGGGCCTGCTGCTGGTGTTGCTGCCTTTTCCCTGACAGCCCACCCAGCCAGCCGGTGTGCTGATGCTGCTGCACCTGCTGCTGCCTGCTGTTCTGGTCACGCAGCGCCTGCTGCTGCTGCGCCGGCTGGTGGTACGACTGCGGCCACTGCTGCTGCTGCTGCTGTCGTGATGGTGGTTGAGGCGCTCCCTGCTGCCACTGCTGCGGCTGCTGGCGAGGCGCTCCCTCCTGCCCCTGCTGCTGCTGGGTTGCCTGCGGGGCCTGCTGAGCAGGAGCCTTGCCGCCCTGCTGCCACGCGCCATGGCCGCCACCTGCTGGCCTACTCCAGCACTGAGCAGCAGCCCCACCGAAGCTGCCGCCGGCTGCACCCCAGCCTGGGCCGCTGCTGTGTCCCTCGCTTTCTTCCCACTGGCCAGCATCCTGTTCGTGGTCGCCCCGCCCCTGCTGCGCCTGGCGCTGCCGCTTGCTGCCGCCGGCCGCCTGGCCCCCGCCCCGCTTCTGCTTGCCGCCTGCCGGGCGTTCTGGGGCAGCGACCGTCCAGCCCTCGTCCTCCTGCACTCAGCACCAGGGGTTGAGAGCAGCGCCGAAGCTGTGTCAGCAGGACGCAAACTGGGCGTACACGAAGCAGCAGCTGGGCACCCCTATTGCATGCAGCGTGGCATGCTGCACTTCATGGCATCTGCGGCCAGCAGATGATCGACGCCTCCTCGCACCCACCTCGTCATCCTGCTCCTGAAATGCCTGCCAGCGCTGGCGGCCGTGGTGCTGCTGCTGCTGCTCCGGCTGCTGCTCCTCCGCCACCTCCCAGTCCTCCTCTGCCCAGCCGCCACTGCCCTCCTCCTCCTGCAAGTATGCTGCCTGCAGCGCACGCTCAGCCTCCTCCTCCTCCACTGCACCGCGGGCTGTGTTGTACTGCTGCACCACCAGGCGGCAGTCCTGCAACGGAAGGGAGGCGGGGGGGGACGAGCGGGACACGGGCATTGACAGCTGCTGCGTACTGTGCTGCTATGCTTGGAAGAGGGCAGGCTTGTCTTGCCAGCGAAGACAACAACAACAAAACAGACAACACCAAGCCTCGCACCAGTCCGGTCGGTGCCCTGCGCCCTGCCTTGCGGCACCCACCTTGGCGGAGTGGCTGCGGGCAAAAATGCGCTGCAGCGACTGCTTCTCGCCGCACAGCTTGCACTGCCACTTCTTGGCCTTCTTCTCCTGGTCCACCTGGAAGGCCTTGCATTGGTAGCACTGCACGACGAGCCACGTCTGCGGCATGGCGAGCCGGCAGCGGCGGCGGGCGCAGCCGGCGCTGTGGCTGGAGTAGGCGTCCCAGGCAGCTGGTCGATGCACTCGTGCGTGCTGCACTGGGTGGATGCGGGCCACCAGCAGCAGGGAGGCTGCAAAGTCGAGAGGCACGCAGAGGGCGACAGCTGGTAGCGGCCAGGCTTCTCTCGCAATGTTCAGCGAGTGCGAGGTTTGCTCCGCCCCCTGCAGCACGCTGGGAATGCCTGTGCTCGCTCCTCCGCCTTGCCGAGGAGCCCATGCCGAGATGGGCCACCTAGGCGTGCATTTGCAGAGCCGCCTGGTTGCGATCGCAAGTCCCAATTGCGTGAGCAAGCCCGGGGCGACCGCCGGTGTCCACGCCGAGCAAGCACAAAGCTTCCGGCCTCACAGGCCCCCCAGCACGCTCCTGGAGCCCAGCTATCACCAATTGGCGTTGACAGCGACTGATCGGAACCAGCCATGCAGCCCTGGGAGCGGCGGCCGGGGCCCCGCCAGCCGCCCCGCCAGCCGCTGCAGCGGCGGCAGCCAGCTCCGCGCCGCCTCCAGCTGATTGCGGCCCTGGGCTCCATCGTGTTCTCGCTTTCTGTGACTGGGCTGATCTACATGATCAGCAGGACGACGAGGAGCACCTTCAACGTGTCTGGTGTGTGGCCTGTGTGGCAGCCTGGAGCTTACGATCGAAACCCATACTTCTGCTGCCACGGCTTGCTGCAGGCCATCTGAAGCTGCATGGGTCTCTCCTTGAAGGCTGATCATTGAATAGTACCCACTCTCGGCTTGACTCCCCTTGCAGACCTGGCTGCCCGCCAGCTCGATGACCGGCGCATGGGCGCACTGCCGCCGCCGCCGCCGCGCGTGCCTGGCCGTGCCGTGTGGTGGCACGCCCCCTTCTTTAGTGGCAGCGGCATGGGCACCGAGGCACTGCAGCTGGTGCTGGGCCTAGACAAGTTCACAGAGTATGCGGGCAGGTGGGCGCCGGGGACGGACGGGTGGGTGGAAGGATGTTTGTCGAGGTGTGCATCAAGCTACCGGGCGGTCTGCAAACCGGCGCGTGCTCTTGCGGGCGTGCATCCGATTTTCCATGTTGCTGCGCGCATGTGACGCCAGCCTTGTCGGCAGGCTGGTCTGTGTGCTCCTGCGCCTTGGCTGGAAGATTGTGACCCGCAGCGAGAGCCGCACCTCTCAACCCCCACCCCCATGCTGCTGCCCCACCCTCCTGCCCTGCGCCCGCTCCTTGCAGGGTGTGGATCAGCAGCCACGGCGACCTGGACAGCTACGAAGTGTTCAACGGGCTGGACAGCGGCGTGCAGCGGCAGCTGGTTGGCATGGTGCGGGCGGCGGAGGCTGCCACCTGGGACGACGCGCGCTCCGCGATCATTGTGTGCCACTCGGAGCCTGGGGCCTGGGCCCTGCCGCAGCCGCTGTATGAGACGCGGCCCTGCCCGCCCCTGCCCATCTCTGAGTCGGCCTATGTGGTGGCGCGCGCCATGTTTGAGAGCGACCGCCTCAGCAAGCTGCATGTGGAGCGGTGGGTGGGTGAAAGGAGGGGGCACGGGTGGGGGCGCAGTTAGTGCACAGCTTGTGAGAGGGTGGCTCCTGCACTTCTGCCCTCAGTCAGTGTTGCGCTACTGCTCTCTTGCCGTTGCGGTGCCCACCCCAGTCGCTGCTGCTTCCACCGCTAATGTATCGTGTTGGTGCTCTGCAGGTGCAATCAGATGCATGCGGTGTGGGTGCCCACTGAGTTTCACCGCCGCATTTTTGCCGCATCAGGCGTGCAGCCCGCCAAGCTACAGGTGATCGATTGGCAGCCTGGCCCCAGCACGCTTTGTACCTGCTACTGGGTCATTGGGAGTTACAGTCTGCAAGGAGTGCCCAGCAAAGTCTGCACTGAATGGCTTCCTTTCATGCCACATTGCAGCCATGCATGCCTGCGCTCCAAGCGAGCTCTCACCCTCCCCTCCATCTCCCACACAGGTGGTCCCTGAGCCCGTGGACACCGCCTTTTTCGACCCCACTAAGCACAAACCGCTGCCCCTGCCGCTGGGCTTGCGCGTGTTTGGCCCCGCCTGGCCCCACCAGGGCGGCGACCAAGGAGAGCCCTTTGTGTTCCTCTCGGTCTTCAAGTGGGAGGCGCGAAAGGTAAGCATGGATACGATACACCTTCAGTTCGCATGTGCACTGCAGCGCTTTTGGTCAACGGCGGCACCTCTTCCCTGAAGCCGCTCACCTGTGCTCCCCCTCCTTCCCTCCCAACATGCCTCCCTCCTAACAGGGCTGGGACGTGCTGCTGCGGGCGTTCCTGTCTGCCTTCACCGCCGCCGACAACGTGCTGCTGCTGCTGCACACCAAGCCCTTCCACAGCGAGCCCGACTTCCCGCAGCAGATGCAGGTGCAGGGTGCATGCTGTGGATCACACCAGTGTGCTCTGCACCCGCCTCCATACTCGTGTTTGTGCTGTGGCCGGCGTGCCTGGATGACCACCGCTGCCCCTGCACTGCTGGTGTAGCCGCTGTGATGCGGCACGTGTTAACAAGCTGCTCGGTTGTGGTGCAGGCCTGGGCCAAGAAGGAGCTGGGCGAGGTCCTGGCTGGTGACACAACCCGCCTGCCCTCAGTGTATGTGCTGAGCGACCACATCCCTCAGTCCCACTTCCCCCGCCTCTACAAGTCGGCAAACGGCTTTGTGCTGCCCACGCGGTGAGTGGGCCGTACAGCTTGGGTGGTGTGGCGGTGTGCAGGCGGGCAGATGTGCGTGCGGTGAAGTGCAGGGTAGGGAAGCCTGTGTTGGAGCAGAGCAATTTGTGGGATTTGAATCAGTTACTCCACCAGCTACTCCCCCATGGCTGCAGGGGAGAGGGCTGGGGGCTGCCCATCGTGGAAGCCATGAGCATGGGCCTGCCCGTCATCGCCACCAACTGGAGGTGGGCGGGGGGCGCTGCGGCAGGGGGCTGCATTTGCCGTTGGTGGCGCTCGGGGCCACTCGCTGCTGGCTGTTGGCTAAAACAACCTAGGAGCTGGTGCGTCTTTGAAGCTTTCCCCGGCATCCCGGCCAACTCCTGGACTGCAGCGGGCCCACAGCGTACCTGGACGAGTCTGTTGGCTACCCCCTGCCCATTGAAGGGCTTGTGCCTGTGGGCGCAGACGGCGGCGCCTTTGCAGGTGGGCAGAGCGTGCGGCTGTGCCTGCCTGGCCGGGAAGGTGTGGCCTGGCGGCTCCTTGTGTAACTTGTGTGCATCGCTCATAAACCACTTGGCCCTGGTTCATTATTCATGTGCTGGCCCGTACGGCGCACTGGGCTTGCCATCTGCCCTCTCAACCACCTACCTCCTCTTCCCCCCGCCTGCCCCAGGCCATCGCTGGGCCAACCCGTCAGTGCAGCAGCTGGTGCGACTGATGAAGCATGTGGTGGCACACCGGCAGGAGGCCACCGCTCGAGGGCTGGCCGCCAGGCGGCGCATGGCCTCTCGCTACTCACCCGATGCAGTGGCGGAAGTTGTTGCACAGCAGCTGAGGCGGATAGAGATTGGGCTGGCAGCGGGGCATCGCCGCGCCGGCTGACAGGCCAAGTGCTTAGTTCATTGAGAGCTCGGTTGCTTACATCATGACATGCGTTGCTGCTGTTGCGTGGCGTCACTATTCATGCTTTCACAATGTACAGGTGCAAAGCTGTTTGTGCTGATCAAAGCATGGAGCAAAAAGAACGGAAGCCCTAGCAAGGAGGTATCGTGTGCCGGGCCATGGACGAGTGTAGCAAGACTGCTCAACTGCAAGCCATGCGGCCGCCATGAGCTGACAAATCACCACGAGCCGCCGCCGCCGCCGCCCCCAAAGCCGCTGCCGCCTCCAAAGGATGTGGAGAAGCCGCCGTGGCCGGCGCTCTGGTAGTGCTGGCGGGCGCCCGGGTCGTTGAGCAAAAAGTCGCGATGGGTCTCAAACGAGAAGGTGCCTGAAAGGAGGGGGTGGAGGAGGCAAGGAGAGGCCATGGAGCAGTTCGAGCGAGAAGCACGCAGCTGTCCCCCAGAGCCAGCAATGCCCACGTCCAGAGGTGCTGGCGATAGCCCCCGTTGCCCGCCCCACGGCAACCCTGCCCAACTGTGAGTGCACCCTGACCCGCCTGTGCAACCAGGTCTCATTCCACAGCACCCTGCCCACCCCACGCCCACCCCGACCCACCAGTGGACTGCGCCTCGGAGCGCCAGGTCTCCACCATGGACGGCGTGATGTACAGCGGGTAGCGCCTGCAGGGCGGCCGGCATGCAGATGCGGCGCAGGGCTCAGCGGGGCAAGCCATGCAGGCAACCACACCTGCTGCCGTGGGACTATGCGCAAGCTGCACTTCCTGCCAAGCTGCACTTCCTGCGCACGTTCCTTCTCTGCCAGAACAAACCAGGCTCCTGCAAACACCTCTCCCCTCCGGCCAAGCTCACGTCTGCAGCACCCCCAGGCGGAAGGCCAGGTCAGCCGCCAGCCAGTCGTCGGCGATGCGCGCACGCTGGGCCGCCGCCGACTGGGCGGCTGCAGTGTCGGCCTCGCTGCCGCTGCCCTCGCTGATGGGCTTGCGGCACACGGGGCAGGTCACGCCCTTCTCCAGCCTGAGGCATAGGGGGAGGGAGGGGAGGTGAGAACGGGTGTGCGCGGCTGGGGGCATGCGGAAAATGGTAGGCAGGGCGGGTGGCGATGCATGCTACGCCCTTCTCCGGCCCCAGGCCAGACAGGGGCAGGCAAGCGGAAATGTAGAGAAAGAGCATTGCAGCTGTTGCGCCGGCAGAAGGGCTCCAGCTTCAGCTGGGTGATCCTGGCTGTCCAGCCCGACTCGACGCCCACCCACTCTTCCAAACCACGGCCCAGGCACGCACCACTGCTCGATGCATGGCTCGCAGAACGTGTGCCCGCAGCCCAGGGTGACGGGGAGGCGCTGCCGGCGGCCGTCCTCCTCTGTGCCGCTCGCGGCTGCCGTGGACGGCCCAGCCCCCTCTGCCCAGCCGCCGCCGCCGCTGCTGCTGGCTGTGCCGCCGCTGCTGCCGCCGGCACGGCGGCGCTGGCGCAGGCGGCGCACCGCGGCCTGCCCTGCCGCGCTCATGCGGGCAAACTCCTCATCCGAGTTGACGCTGCCGGAGTGCAGCAGGGAGGTGGAAGGGCCGGCCTCCTCATCCAGGCCCCCAGCTGGGGGAGCAGAGGCGGAGGTGGACGCCTCATCACCGTCCGACCCCTTGGCACCCTTGTCCTTGCCGCTGCTGTCGCCGCCGCCGCGCGGCTGCGTGGTGAAGTCCTCCAGGCAGATGGGGCAGGACTGCGGGCAGCTCCAGGCGTGGGACCGCAGGTTCTCTTGCTCCTGGTGAGGCGGGGGGAGGGAGGGGGGAAGGGAGCGCACGTCATATGTGAAAGCGAGGAGGGCACGCGGCACCAGCCAGCATGGGACCCACCCCGCAGGTCCTCCTGCAGCTTTGTGAAGGGAGGTAACAGCGTGGCACGCCAGCAGGCTGGACCACGAAGCGCACCAACTGAGGGCAGCCGCCCGGCTCACCCGCTTCAGCTTGGCCAGCATGCGCTTGCACTCCCGGTACTCGCGCTTGCGCCGCACCGACTTGAAGCAGGCGTTGCCAAACACGGCGGCAAACACGCCGAAGAAGGCCACTGCAAACCAGTCCACGCCGCCCTCGCCTGCAGAGGGAGGGGAGGAGGAGGAGGGGAGCACAGGCGGGTGGTGTGAGGGGCACGCTACCACGCTGGAGGTGATGCGTGTGCAATGCGGTGGCACAGGTGTTGCTCGCTCATGGAGGTGGGATTGCCAAGGACAGCGCAGCAGGACCCAGCTACCACCATGCCTGGCTGCCCAGCTGCTCACCCTGGATCTCTCCACCCGCCAGCGAGAGGCCAATGTCCACCACCGCACGCTCCACAGCGCCGTCGTAGTCCTGAGGCGAGGCACAGAATGACAGGCGGGAGTCGCAATCAGGAGGACCATGGCTGTCCAATCAGGAGGACCATGGCTGTTCAGCACCCAGGTTGGCAATCGAAGATAGAAACCACCCAGCATTACCGGCTCAGCACCTCACCTGGCGGCGCAGCAGGGGGCGGATGTCGCCCACAATGTCCTCAATCTTGCCATCGGGCAGCACCTTCCTGGCACCTGTGGAGGTGGAATGGGTGGGAAGGGAGGGCGGCGAAAGCGCAGTGAGGTGCTTGCCAATGCTTGGCGTCCAGCCGCAGGCACCCACAGCACCCACTTCACCTCCACACGCACACAAGTCCCCCCACCCCGCCCTTTCACCTGTGCCGGTGGACACGTAGACCTGACGGTCGTCGACAGCCAGCAGCAGCAGCACGCCGTTGTTGCACGCGGCGTCGCCCACGCCCCAGCGCGCGTGCAGGTCCTTGGCGAATGCACGGGCAGCGTCGGCGGGGGGCGTGCCGGGCGCAAAGTCCATCTTGCGCATCACCGCCACTCCCACCTGTGTAAGTGGCAGAAGGGAGGCATGCTTGGTTGGAGTATGCGGTCATCTGCATGGTGCTAGCGATGCGCAGAACACGCGGCTGGCAACAACACTGGGGTACGTGTGCGGCCGCATTCTGGCGTCGCCGCGGGTGTGGCGGCCTCGTTTGGCAGCAGATCGAGACAGCGCAGCCGCTCGCCTGGTAGCCCACTTGCTTGCCGGCGCAGTCCGCTGTGACGTAGGGCTTGTCCCCATCCCAGATGGCCTGCAGCGGGTGGCAGCAACTCGCTCGTGAGCGGCGCACGGAAGGCGGCGGAGCGGCGCCGGCGGCGGTGCTGGGCACTCAGACCGGCTTTGCGTCGCTGATCCGGCCTTGCCTGCAGCACGCCCGAGATGTAGTCCTTGCTCTTGGCGCTCAAAACCGCGTCTGGGTCGCACACGGCGCCCGTCTGGCCCTCCAGCCGCCCGCAAGCGACTGGATCTTTTTTGGGGTTTGGGAACGAGTCGGCTGACCACGCCTTGGCCTCTGCAAGCCCCGGCAACAGCGCCGCCAGTGCGAGCAGCGACAGAGCCGCAAGGCCCTTGCTGGCACGCATGGTGAGCCTCAGATTGAAACTGGAAAGTGATCAGGAAATCGGGAGGCGCGCCAAGCTGACGGCGGCCATCTGCCGCCGTCGCTGCTGGGCGTGACGCACGCTGGGACGGGCAGCTGGGCAAGCAGCTGCGTTACAGTGCATTCCAGCTTTGCAGTGCAAAGAATATGTATTTCATCAAGAAACCACAACTTCCCACAGTATCAGGCAGCCACTGGCTGCAGCGTCGGTGCGTCGGCGCCCTCTGCCGCCGCATCTGCTGCGGCACTGCCGCCCTGCTGCCGCCGCTTCTCCAGCAGCTGCGCCACACGGCCCGGCAGCTTGTCGTACCTGCACGCAAGGGCAGAGTGTGGCCATTTATGAGTGCTGAATTGACAAGTCATGGCACCTCAGTGCTGCAGCCTCCTTTGGCACACCACATGCAGGCGCTCTCCCCTGGCGCACCAGCTCTTGAGCAGTGCGGCGCTCTTGCGGGCCACCCGCTTCTGGCTGCCATCATTCTCCCAGCCGTACACGCCAAACTGTGTGGCAGGGGGTAGGGGTGGGAGCTGTAGTGAAGGGATGCAGGGGGCGGTGATGCAGGCACTGCCAAGCAGCGAGTCCACCACAAATGCGCTGGCCATCCGAAGCTTGCGCTTCCCACCAACTTGCTCTCGGCAAACACTGTCAGGCCTGGCCATCCAACACCAAGGAAGGCCCCCCGCTGCCTGCCACCGCACCCGCATGGAGTAGCCAAAGCCCCACTCAAAGTTGTCCACCAGCGTCCAGTACATGATGCCGCGCAGGTCGTAGCCCATCTCCACCGCGCGCTCCACCTGTTAAAGGAATGGGGGCGAGTGCAGTCCGTGTACACGTTGGATTCGCTCAGATGGGCTGCCTGTGATGCAACGTGCGGCGGACAGAACCTTGCAAGCGCTGGACAGGACGCAGCTTCGTCAGTGCCGCCGCTTCTGCCAGCTGGCCAGCCCCCGCATGCACCTGCTCCATGTAGCTCTGGATCATCAGCGGCCGCCGCTCTGCAGGAGGAGGAGGGGAAGGGCCACGAGGCAGCAGCAAGCTCATCAGTGGCAGGCATGCCGTGCAGGAGGGGCACGCTGGAGATGCGGCACGTGCACCGCAACCAAATCCCACCACAGCAGCATGGGTCGTCAAGGGGTGCACACGACAGCCTCTGCGGTCATTTCGGTCAGCAAGCCTGCCCCTCGCAAGCCTGCCCTTGCACAGCCCGTCTGCCCCAACCACGGCTGCCCCCACCGAAGCTGGTGCTCACCATCGCCGGTGTCCGCCACGCCCGTCTCTGTGATGTAGATGGGCACCCCCACCTTGGACAGGTGGTGGATGGCCAGCAGCAGGCCCTCCGAGTACCTGCGGCAGGGGGGAGGTGCAGTGCAATGTGCAGCCAATGTTGGCATCATACCCATGTTCAACTTGCAGGCTGGGCAGAGCAGCAGCTCCTGCAGAGCAGGCAAGACAGAGCGGCAGTTCCAGCAGAGGAGATGGGATACAGCAGCAGGCCCAGCACCCCGGTGCTCACAGCGCGTAGGGCATGTCGGTCATGACCTCGCCCTCGTTGCAGCTGGGGCTCAGCTTCCAGTCCATCACGCCGCGGCTGCGGGGAGGGATGTGAATCCAGGCAGCAGGAAGCTAGCAGAGGTGAGCAACCAAGTGCATGAAGACAACAGCAGGGCAGCTTCCCATCCATCAACGCCGCAGCTGCGGGAAGTCGGGTGTGACTTGCTAGAGTCGGTTCAAGGAGACAATGAGGCGGGCAGCGCCGCCATTCGTTTCGATGCACACACACAAGCAAATGTCACCCATGCAAAACATGCGGTGTTCTAAGCGCACAGTCGCCATGCACCTGTAGTAGTTGAGGCCGATGAAGTCGCAGCCGGGGCGGCCGTTTGGCTCCTTGAAGTGCACGCGCGAGAAGATCCTGCGGGAGCAGGGTGGGCATGGCATGGTGGCAACAGGGCCGCTTCAATCAAGCCCGGAGATACCGGCCAACTTCAAACCCCGATTGCTTCACTGCATCACTGGCACGACTGCCCAAACACCAGCCCCCCAAGGGGGCCAGCTCACCAGGGCAGCGGGTTCCAGTCAAACTCCCCGGTGCGCAGGTACTGGATGAAGATGTCGTTGCCCCACACCCGCGTCAGCAGGCGGCTGCGGTTAGAGGGCAGCAAGGCAAGTGCAGGTGTGTTGTGAGCTGGAGAGATCGGGCGATTGGCTGCTGCCACAGTGCCCGAATCGGCGGGCGGCCGCAGCATTGGGCACCATGGCAACTGCAAGCAATGCGGCCATCCCTTCGCTCCAAGCGCCTGCGCACAGCAGCCCTGCCACCCAGCCGCCCCAGCAGCCGGCCGCACTGCGGCTGCTGGGCTCCAGCCATCCAAGCTCAGCTCCCTACAGCCCCACCTGATCCAGGGCAGGTAGAAGGGCGTCCACCAGGAGGAGCGCTTGGGCTCAAACCAAAAGTAGTTCCACACAATGCCCACCTGCTTGTCGGCGCAGCCTGTGGCAGGAAGGTGCAACACTAGAAACCGTGGTGGGTTCGCCCCAGCCAAAGATTGCTGCAGGCTGGTGGGCAACAAAGCTGGGCCGTGCTTTCTTGCTGGTGGGAGGTGAGGCACCCGCGAGCCTTGCCTCATTGATGTGAACCAGAATCCAGCCAACCTCCGGCACCCACCCACCGGGCAGGGACTTGATGAGGTCGTAAGCCTGGGTGTGGGCGCGCAGCATGCACAGCATGTGGCGCGCATGCCCCGCCACGCTGCCGATGCGGCCGGGCGGGAAGGAGCCGTAGATGTGCCCCGCAAAGCTGGTCACGCCTGCAGGAGAGGGCATCCGGTGCAGAGTTGCTCACCCG
>VIYQ01002435.1:0-17215 GCA_009928355.1 Chlorella sp. CH2018 | reverse complement strand
CAACTTGCACTGCACAGCAAGCGCACGCACGCGCAGCCCGCGGGGGTCAGCCCTCCATCTCCTCCCCCGCCGCTGCCGCCGCGGCCAGCTCGGCATCCACATCGATGCCGCCCCGCTGGCCCTCGCTGCCGCCCTCCTGCTTGGCGTCGCCGTCCTCGCCCTCGCCCCCAGCCGCCGCCGGCACCAGGCCCGTGAGGGCGGTGCCCGTGAAGCCGCGCTCCGCCTCCCGCCGCCGCCGCCCGCCTGCACTCCAGGGGAAGGCAGGCCGGCACAGTGCGTTGAAGCAATGGGGCCCAGTTGGGGCGAGGTGAGGCAGCTTGGACTGCGCAAGCATCCACCTCTGGTACCAACCCTTCCGGGGACACTGCATGCACCATTCCCAGCCAGTCAACATAACCCCGCAAGCCACACCGCCGCACCTTTGCTGTCCATGGGGAACAGCGAGCTGTAGTCGGTGCTGTCGTGCTCCCCGCTGTCCACCTGCGCGCACAGTGCAGCGCAGCGGGCACAGCAGGGGCGCCTCAGCACTGCTGGCTTGCGCACGCCTCTTTGCATCACCACCACACGCACTCGTTGATTGCGCCGACAGGCATGTCACACGGCAGCCAAAGCACACCGCCGGCCAGACGGACAAGAAGAAAGCCCCCAACTGATCTGGCGCGCACCACTTTAATTTCGTCCCCCGGGAACACCTCGCACTCTGCCAGCGTGGCCGTCTCTTCCTGCGTCAGCGGCGCGCCCCTGCCGGCCGGGAACATGGGGAGATTAAGATGTGGCCGTCGGCCGAGTGTCTAAGGGCCTGCCCCGTTGGTTGAGCTGCCGTGCACCATCAGCTGTCATATCACCTGCAGGCCAGAAGGGCCTGGGCTGCTGCTCCAGCCCCTGTATAACCTGAACATTCCAGCTTAATGAGAAGGGGCGCACCTCAGGAAGAGCTGCGCGTTGCGCGGGTGCACCCCAAGCTCCTGGAAAATCAGGTTGCGGAAGATCTGCGGCAAAGCAGGCACAGGAGGGCAGTTGGCAGCGCGTGGCCATCCAACAGCTCAACCATGGCATGGCGCAAACTACAGTAGCGCACCAACAGCGGGGCGGCAAACTGCACCCAGCTCAACGACCTGCCGACCTCACCCACCTGCAGCGTGTGGGTGGAGTTGACCGTGACAGGCGCCCGCCCCTTGCGTGCCCGCTTGCTCTTGCGCTCTGCAGCAACCCGGGAGGGTGGTCAGTGAGCAGCAGGTGAGCATGCCTCTCTGCAGGAACCACCAGACTGCACCCGGCTGCCCTGAGTGCCACGACAGCCTAGAGCACGTCACCACGCTGCACTGACCTGCACCGCCGCCAGGCTCCCCTGACGCCACCGCCTCTTCTGCTGACTGAACCACCTCCACCATGACCTGCAAGGGCGGCGATGAGGAGCGCAGGAGGGACACAGGTGGCACGGCTGTGCACCGCTCTGCAGACAGCAGCTGCAGCCACAAGCTACCCTCCACTTTGCACCAGCCCGTGAAGCACAGCTCAGATGCGCTTCCGCAGGGTCCCACCTGCTCGCCGGTGTACGTCAGACGGGCGGCTCGCAGCGCCGCCTCCCGCTCTGCAACCGCCGTGCTGCACACGGGTGGGTCGGTCTCAAAGTGCCCGCTGCCCAACGAGCCTGCGTGGTAGCAGCGCAAGGGGCAGCAATTGTTGCTGGATGGGCAGGCCGCTGCAGCCGCCCTCATAAAAACGCTGCAAACAAGACTAGCCTGTGCCAGTGCACAAACAGCAGCATGCTTGTTCCAGCACCTACATCGCATCTCAGAACCAAGCCGCAAGCCAGCCCTGCCCCCCCTGGTATCCTCACCTGCCCGCACATTGGGCCGGCGGTTGAGCTTGTAGGGGTTCTTCTCGCTGCCAATGGTCAGCTCCGGCTCCATCAGGAAATCGCCATCACTGCCGCTGTCCGCAGCAGCAGCGCTGGCTTCCGCCACCAGCGCTGCCGCGCGGCCACGCTGGGGCCGGCCGCCACCGCGCTGCGGCGGCTGCGCTGCTGCTGCCACACCGTTGGCTGCCGCCGCTGCCGAAGGCTGCTCGCCTCCAGCAGCGCCAGGGGAACCGTTGGCTGCTCCCCCCGGCAGCGCATCCACCACCAGTGTGGCGGCAATGCCTCGCTCCAGCAGGCCTGCCAGCTGCTCGTCCAGCTGCTGCTGCCGCCCCCGCTTGCGCCCGCCGCCGCCCTCCTCCGCTCCGGGGCCATAATACATGGACAGCAGCTCCCAGTTTTCGCAGGAAACCAGCTCGTACGGCCCGTCACCCTCAGTGGATGCGGGGGCCTCGCTGCTGGCCAGCACCCACCTGCAGGCGGGGAGCAGCAAATGAGCAGTTTGGTGGGCGTGTGATGCACCAGATGGCAGCAGGCACAACGGTGCCGTGTCAGGTCTGAGGGGCGCTGAGGGCAAACAGGAGCGCACGCACCACACCAGCATGCACTGCCCTGTCCCCCAACCCCTCCACACCGCACCTCCCGCGCCGGTTGAGCACCGCAGGTGGCGGGTAGGCAAGCATGTACTCGCTGCAGCCGCCGTCCTCCTCCACCTCGCTGTCGCCGCCAGCGGAGGCAGAGGCGGGGCGGTGGCACTCGCACAGCACACCCAGCATGGCCTCCGCCAGGCTCGGCGGCCGCACAATCTGCAGAGGGGCGGGTGGAGCAGGGGGGTGAGCGGCCTTCGGCCGAGAGCCTTCTAAAGCACCCAGCTGCCGAGTTCTGAGCAGCTGTGCCGCACAAGCGAGCGCAGCGCACCAGCTGGCCTGTTGACCATGAGAAGACGGAATGGCGCAGCCCCAGCCGCGGTGCACCAGGGCCACACCCACCTGGTCTGCCTTGGTGGTGCTGCCCAGCGTGCGCTTGCCCGCCTGCTGCATGTAGGCGCGCCACTGGTCCATGAAGGCCTGCGGGGCGGGCAGGGGCAGCAGCAAGGCTCTTTGCTTAGGCACCTGTGGCGGCTGTGTCAATCCAAGCCGCAGCGAAACATTGGAGGTTGGCCGGGACACCATGCATATATAGAGAGAGAGCTGATGGGTTGCAGGCCGCTCCCAGCAGTGTTCGCAAACTTGCAGACGACAGCTGGACCCGCAGCACAGCGCAGCGCAGTACACAAGGCAGCGGTGCACGCACCCGCGGCACCAGGCGGTAAGTGGCCCCTGCATCCAGGTCTGGCGGCTGCTGCTGAGCCACCAGGGGCGCAAGGTCGCGCCTCTCGTTGTCCATGCGGTCCTTCATGCCCTGCCAAGCAATCAAAGATGGAGGGCAAGGGTTGAGTAACAAGCAAACTGAGACCGCTGCCCCACACTAGCCTTGTGCCACTAGCCTTGTGTCTCACTGGCCTTGTGTCCCTCCACTTCACTCTCCCCTGCCCGACCCCTAACTCCCCCTGCTCACAAGCAACATTCCACAGTGCCCCACTCACACTCAGCACGCGCTTGGCCTCCTGTAAGTGCGTGGTGCAGGTAGGGCACGCGGGTGTATCCACTGGGAAGTCCAGCATCGTGTCAGCAGCTGGCAGGGCAGCGCCTGCCCCGCCGGCCGCTGCGTCTGCCGACGCGCCGCGGGCAGTGGCTTCTGCAGGGGCAGAGGGAAGAGCATGAACCCAAGGATGGTGGGAGCAGACGCTCAGACTGGCAGCTGTCCACCATAGCACATGCCTGTGTGCTCATGCAGTTAACTCCACTTCCAACACCGTTAATACAGCGGCCATTCTTTGCGCACATGCCGCCACTACTGCCCTCCCACCACCGCTTCACCACCCCACCTGTGACATCCAGCGGCTCGTCAGAGGAGTCAGCATCCAGCATGACCACATCCGGCTCCTCTTTGGGCTCCTGCTTGGTCTGCTGCTGCTGATCGCTCCCAGTTTGCTGCGCAGCCGCTGCCCGTCCGCGACGCCGCGGCCGCTTGGCCTCAGCCTCCCCGCCTTCTTCCTTCACCTCTGCTGCTGCTGCCGCAGCTTGGCCAGCCCCCACAGCAGTGGGGGAGTCGAGGCAGATGACTTCAACACCCTCCCCCTCGCCGCTCGCCTCCCACACGCCGCTGCCGCCGCCGGGGGCCGCGCTCTTGCTGCGCGCCTGCTTGGCACGCTGCGCTGCACAGTGTGCGGTCCAGCCGCGCTGCAGGAAGCGATAGAAGTCGGCTGGCACCGCCACACGCTTCTGTGGGGAGACACCGGGAGGGGAGGGAGCAAGGGAGGGCCAAGACGGCAGTCGGATAGAAGACATGCTAACACGCACTTGTGGCCTTCCTATGCAGGCCTTTTATGCCCACGAAACCGCAGTTCACCTCGCCTGTTTATGGGCATCACATGTGGCGCTTTTCGACTGGAACCCGGCACAGCAAGCGCATCCCACCCGCCCCTCACCTTGCCCTTGCCGCCGCTCTCGGGCGCGAGGCGGCCACAGGCACATGTGATCTCAGCGGTGGGGCTCTTGTCCGACATGTTCTTCTTGTCCTTGCGCTTCACCCAGCCCCTGCACACAGGGGCAGATGGGCAAGCCACCTGAGAAATCAGCCGATGCAGGGCACCCAGCTGGGCTACCCATTTGTGCGCCATTCCAGCTTCTGTTGGTCCGCAGGGAGTGGACGGCAGGGTGCCAGGCGCACGACGCAGGCCACTTGCATCGCCAGCCATGGAGTCGGACACGGCAGCTTCCAACCTGCCACCTCATCCCTGCCTGCCCACTCACTGCAGCCAGGTGGCGGAGATGTAAAAGTCCTCCGACAGGCCCTGCGCGGGCCCATCGCCCTTGGCCAGCGCATCAGCCATGGCGGCGTAGCTGTCCATCTGAGCCTGCAGTGATAGAGACAAGGTGGTTGGGGCTGCTGAATGCCATGCTGGAAACAAAGCACACCAGGCGCAAGCCATCGCTTGCTGCACGCCCCACGGATTGGTGCTGTGCGCTCAACAGCTGCAGCATTCGCATCAAACAGCAACAGCTAAGCAGCCTCTGTGGCAGCAGCGTGATCAACGTGCCTGCGTGTCCTCGTGCGCTGAAATAGCGTCCAGCTGGGCAGCCAGGCAGATGGGGCAGGCATCGCCAGGCGACAGCTCCGGCCCGCCGCGGCAGCTCTCCTGCAGCGCCTGCCACGCCTGCGTGCTGATGCGGCGCGCCGCTGCGATGGGGGGCAGGGGAGCAGGGAGCAGCAGAGCGAGCCTCAGTGGACACCTTTGATGGATGCGATTCAGAAGCACTGCCTGTGCAGCCGACTCTATTGATCGATCAGATCCTAGGCAAATGTGCCTGCGCTTGGTTGAGCGTCCAGCGAAACTGCCACCAACTGTAGCAATTTAGCCAAGTAGAGGGAGACCCTGGCGCCTCAGGCATCAACGGCTCATGGCTGCGCACATCACTGCCTGCCGCCGTGCCCAAGCACAGGTTGCGCGCGCCCCCAACTCACTTGGCACTTTGGCTGGGTCCAGCTTGTTGTGGGGGCACAGCAGCTGGGAGTTGTCCACCGGATCGGGAGCCGCCTCCACACCCCCATTGGCCCAGCCGTCCAGCCAGGCCAGCGGCACAAAGCGGCCCAGGTCACCTGCACAAATGAAGAGGCCAAAAGGAAGTTGGGCAGGATGCATACCGATGTGGTGACCAGGTTAAGGGGCAAGCTGGCCTGCATGCTCAAGAGCCAACTCACAAAGCCACACCACGAACACCGAGGTGCAAAGTTTGTAAAGCAAGTCATATGCGCCAAGCTTGTCTCCGCCCAACCACCAACAACCCCCGCACCGTCTTCCAGGCGCGCCGCCGCCTCCATGACCGTCCGAACCTCGCTCTGCCGCGTCGCCTGCCGCTCCACCAGGCGCTGCTTGGCCTCTGCGTATGACGCCACAGCCTGCTGCTGCTCAGACTCCAGGCTCTCCCGGGCAGCGGCCAGTGCCGCCTCCTGCTCTGTGTCCAGTGGCACCAGCGGCAGCGCCTCGCCGCGCCGCCGGTACACCAGCAGGTAGGCATTGCTGCTCACAATCTCCGCTGCTCCTTCTCCTTCTGCTGCTGCGCCCCCGGCCGCCTCAGCTGCTGCCGCTGCGCCTGCAGCGGCAGCACCGGGGGCGGCATCTGCTAGCGAGGCTGCCATGGCTGCTGCCAGGTCAGCATCCTCCTGCTCCTCCGCTGCTGACGCTGTGGTTCCCTCCATATAGTCGGGGTCGCTGTCATCGCCGCTGCCGCCGCCCCGCTTCTTGCCCCGGCCGCCCCGGCCGCCGCGCCCACCCTTGCCGCCGCGCCCGCCGCCCCGACCGCCTCCGCCCTTCTTCTTGCTGCCTGCTCCGGTGGCTGCAGAGGCTGCCGCACTGGCGGCTGGCTTGGCGCCACCGCCATGGTCGCCACTGGCTGTGGGGCCTCCTTTCAGCTCCGTCACAGCATCATCATCGAACCGCCACCAGCTGCTGCCCGCTGCACCCGCAGCTCCCGCAGCGCCAGCACCGCCCGCTGCAGCTGTGCCATCCTCTACTGCGACAGCCGCCTTTTTGCCGCCGCGACGTTTGCCGCCGCCTGCCTCGGCTGCTAGGCCACCCTTGCCCTTGCCTGCTGCAGCCTCTGGGGCCGCTTCGGCTGCTGCAGCGGCGGCTGCTCCGCCTGCCGCAGGCTCCATTTTGATGTGGGCGACTGTGGGGAAAGAGGCAGGCAATGGTGGTCTGTGAGAAGTGAGGCACACAGGCAGGCAGGCAGTGCATGCAGGTGTTGCAGAGCAGGCAGGCTTGGCACACCCTCTGCCTTTTGATCCCTTCGACATCAATGCATAGGAGAGCAGAGCTGCGACAAGGGCATGCCCCCGGCAGATGCAGCTTGTCACCCACCGTAGTGGCCCTGCATCGCTGAGCCGCCCTTGTGCACCATGATGGCCTCCAGATCGTACACCAAGTCCTTGCGCTGCGCCTGCATTCCAGCACCACGTGAAACAACATGGGCACACAAGGTGGGCACACAAGGTGGGCACACAAAAACACCGGGCATGTGCACAACTGTGAGTAGGCCAGGACTCCACGCATGCCTCCCCGCCCTGCCTTACGCATGCCAGCATGCATGTTACACAGTCACAACAAAGCGATGGGCTTGCCTGGTTGATGATGGGTGCCATGTCCAGGGTGAGGGGGAAGGCAAACTTGTCCGACACCTTGACGCGGTCCATGCGCTGCAGGGCGGCAGGCGAGGGGAGGGTGGATGGGTGCAACTCGCACAACACGGTATGAATGGGGCTAGCCTAGTGCTGAGGCCAGCTAGCCCGCTCACCGTGCCACTAGCGCTCGCCCAACGGAGCTGCTCTGCACGACACAAAGCAGCATGTGTGGCACCTAGGGCAGCGGCGCCTGGCTGTCTCACCTGGAAGTCAAACACAAAGCGCTGCAGCGAGAAGCACAGGACGGGCGGCAGCTGGCGCAGCTCCAGCTGGCGCGTGGCGGTGACCTGCGGGCAAGCGGCGGGAGGCAGTTGCAGCAGTGCAGATCAGCGCAGGGCACCAAGACTGCCATGCTGCGGCTCCAGATGCTGTGCTGTGATGTGCTGATCGCACAGCCATGGGTGCAAGCCAGGCGTGCACACCCACCTTTGTTTGGCAGTGCTCGCAGAAGTAGGCATTGTCGCCCTCCATGTACTCGGGGTTCAGCAGGCTGTTGAGCGACTCTGCACGTACGGTACAACAGGAGCGGAGCGGTTCAGGGGAAGGCAGGGTGAGTGTCCGTGCATGGCAAGTCTGGAGACTTTGCGGTGCAAGAGCTGGCCTCAGCACCACGAAGCAGCAAGCGAACTGGCATTCGCGGCCTGTCTACATCTTCAAAACGAGCCATTCCACCCATGCACCGCCCAATGGGCTGCGGTGTGGGGACGCACCCTGCAACGAGCGGTGGCCCTTGACCGGCACGTCCACCTCGTAGAAATTGTCGCTGCGGCTGCTGCTCTCTGCGGGGCAGCAGGGAGTGCACAAGCGCCCACGCTGTGAGTCGACCGCTCGGTCAGCTGCCAGCCCAGGTGCAGCAGCTGTTGCATCATGAGATCGATGCGCCGCCATCCAGGCAGCATGGATAGCAATGCGACACGCCAGCGGAGGCATGAGTAGCAAATGCGGGTCACTTGCCCGACTGCTTAAAGCACTCCTGGCACAGCGTGAGGTAGCCGCTCTGCCCACAGAACAGCGCCTGTGGGCAAGTGGGGCCAGCTGGGGCAGCTATAAGTCAGTTGGCTCAACCGCCAGGGCAAGGCAGTTGGGGTGCAAGCACCAGTGAAATTGTCGCATGCGGCACCAGTGTGAGCACACTGAGATGGCGGCATTGCAGCCCCAGCGAAATTGAGTGCACGGTGGGATGCTGCATTGGGGGCCGCGCTGAGCTGGCCTCCTTGCCTGGATGATGTCCCTCAGCTCCTCCTGCTGGCTGAACCGCGCCTCCAGCAGCGTGAGGAAGAGCTTCATGAACTCCTGCCCATCCTGCTGCACCGCGTGGTCTGCAGAGCAGTGGGCACAAGGAAGGCTGCTGCTCAGCACACAGCTCGGTGGCTTGCTCGAACTGCTGGCCCACCTGCTGCCCCGCATGGTCGACAGGGCAGGAGAGACAGGAAGCAAGCACAGGGAAGCAGGGTGGGTAGCGCAATCTTGCAACGTCGGCCCACGTGGGAGCCGACAAGCATCCACAATGTGCCAGCCCAGCCAACTGGAAACCGGCAGCATCAGGCAACACGAGCACCCACCCAGGTTGAGGGCGCGGGCCAGCGGGGCAGGGTCCACTGGGTCGCGGCAGCCGTGCTCCATGGCCAGGAACAGCTCGCTGCAACACGAGTTGGAAGAGTGGGCATGCGAACTGATTGAAGCTATGAAAGCGACCGTGCTCCCTGGTGAGGAACAGCTCGCTGCAAACAAAGGAGGCAGGCACGGCGCTATGCTGCAGACCCCCCCTGTACACTGCTGTTGTCCGCCGGAGATGCGGCATGGCATGCTTTCAGGGACCGAGGCTGCAGCATTGCTCACCGCAGCTCCTTGACAATCGGCTCATCCGCCAGCGGCTGCCGCAGCGCGTACACCGCGCGGCGGAAGGCTTGGTTGGCAAACAGGCACTGCAAGCAACACAACAGGAAGAGAGGCAGCTGTCATGCAGAGCGGTAGTACAGGGGGATGTGGCAGGCCTCGGGTTGCTAGGGCTAGGGCACCCGCTGCCGAGCAAAGCACCCCACACGTGCCTACCTGCAGCACGCTGTTCACGTAGCATGTGTTGCCCAGGTTCTTCAGTCCGACAGGCTTGCTGCGATCCTGCAGCACACGAGGAAGCAGCGGCTGATGAGTGGACAGGAGCATGGGCACCTCGGCAGGAAGGGGCAGCGGTTGCAGCGCAAAAGGGAGACATGCAGGCACCGCGCTCTGCCTGCCGTTCCTCCTTCAGCCGTTGCAGTGCCCTGGCCGCAGTTAGCGGTTGCGAGTGCACTCACAGCCCAAACCTGGTGATGCAGCAGCTGAGAGCGCACCCCAGCCAAGCGCAGCGACGGCACGTGCACAGCACGCAGCACAACGCAACGCAGCCCGCACCTTGCGCTGTGCATCGGCGGGGTCAGCGCCCAGCGTGCCCAGCACATCAGCCTGCAGGAAATGGGCAGAAATGCATGCGGTGGTCACACATACTCGTGTAGGATGCTGCGCCAGGTGCACACAGCTGCCACAGGGGCGTCTCGCAGCATGTCGGCCTTTTCACGGAACTGCACAGATGCAGCACGCTCAAGATTCGCTGTCGCACCTGGCGCGCCCACAGCCCAGCCTTGCGGTAGCTGTCCGGCGCCGGCACCAGGTTGCACAGGCAGTTGGGGTTGCCTGTCTTGCCCTGCGACGCGTTGGTGCAAGTGGGAGAGCGGCGGCAGCGGAGACTCAGTCGGTTGCGGGCGGTTGGCGGGCCGGCAAAGGGGGTGGGCAAGCAGCTGCAGGTGTGGCAGGCGGCGGCAGCAGCAAACACAGCACTCCGCCACCGCGCTTAGCAGAGCCACTGCTGGGCACTGACGGCAAGCAGCACGTGCAGGCTGCCCGATGTTGCAAGTTGCAGGACGCCCGCCCCAGCGCCGCCGCCGCCACCGACCTTGCAGCTCTTGGAGTCGCACGATCGGTCCGCCTTGAGCGCTCGCAGCAGATCCTCGCCTCCCAGGGTGTGCACGCCGTCTGCCGATTCGATGAGGGCCTTCAGGCGCTGCGCCTCGTCGCCGGCAAGCGGCTCCACGGCCTGCGGGCCCTTGCCGGCCGCCTTGCCCTTGCCGGCGCGGCTGCGCTTCATGCTGGACCTGCTGATCCTGCGCCGCCGGGCTGCCGGGCCGCCTACAGTCGAAACATATTTCGACCAGGCGTGGCGCGGGCTGCCGGCTGCCGGCGTCGTATGTGCAGCTTCTGCAGACTGATCGGCGGCGACAGTGCGTGCGACCCCGCCGCTGCTGCCAGCGCCGCGCAGGCGCAGCAGGGGGGTGGCAGCTGCGCCAATTCCGGCCGCCCCGAACGCTCGCGGCCCCTGATCGCAGGCACCCCGCCCCAGATCGCACATCGAAACCAGCAGCATGCTCACCCGGCTCGCCCGCGCCACCACCCCAAGGCTGGCTCCCTCGGCCTGCCGGCGCCAGCTGCGGGCCGTGGCCACTGCCCACACATCGCCGCAGGCGCAGCTGCTGCCGCCCAGAACACGCGAGTGAGTCCACCCAGGGCTGAGTCCAAGGGCCACCGCGGCGGCGAGCTCGCGCCGCCGCTCGGCACCCGCTGCTCCGGCCGGTGTCCCCCACCTGTGTGCCCCTGCCCACTGCCCTCGCTGCAGCCAGAAGGTGGCCTTTGTGGACCAGCTGCTGGCGGCAAAGGCCGCGAGCGGCAAGTCGTTCGACGACATTGCGGCGGAGTGCGGGTACGTGCACATCCCTGCCCAGTGTGCTGCTTGCTTTTGTTCAGCAGCGCACGAGGGCAGCTCAGCGTTGCTCACTGGGTGTAGAGAGCGAACTGAGCCGCAGGGCACCCCATGCCTGTGTGCTTGAGCTTGCTCCCTGCTTGCTCTGCTTGCAGGTGGACCAATGCGTACACGGCTCAGGTGGGCACATGGCAGCCCAGTGCGGCGGTGCCCCTTGCATCATGCTGCCCTGCATGCTGCCCCAGCGCTGGGCTGGCACCGACTGACACTCCCTGTTGCATGCATCTGTCGTGTGCAGCTGTTCTTCAACCAGGCGCAGCTCAAGCCTGACTCCGCGGGGAAGCTGAAGAAGGCGGTGCCACACCTCAGGTGCACCGCCTGTGTGTGCCGCTTAGCCTGCTCTGCTCAGCAGGCTGCAAGGCGGGCCTCCCCTACATTACGATGCAGCTTGTGTGTGTTGTCCATATTGCGGCGGAACCCAAGCAGCTTCCTCTGCGCAGCAGTGCCGCACCCTCCTGGGGCAGCTGCTCCACCCTGCTTGCACCTCCTCCCACGCCCCGCCCCCCACCTCTTCCCACCCAGCGATGAGGCGATTGCCGTGATGCAGCATGCACCGATGCGGGGCTGGGACCCGGAGCTGGCGCAGGAGCCGCACGTGTACCGCATGCTGGAGGTGGGCTGGGCTGGTTGTGCTTGGATCTGGCTGCTGGCATGCGTGGAATGTGCGCCGTGACGGAGCCGGGCCACGTGCACCGCGTCCTGGAGATGGAGTGGGCTGCTTGGGTTGCTGTAGCGGCTCTATTTGAACAAGCACTGCGGCAGTCATTCTCGTTCTGTGTCACGAGCCATGCGGCGCACCTTGCTGTGCTCTCAAAGCCGCCGCTGGATGGGCAGTTCGACGCGTTCCAGTGCACCCACCTCCACAGGCGGTGCACCACTATGGCGAGGCACTCAAGGCCATCATCAATGAGAAGTTTGGGGACGGCATCATGTCGGGTGCGGCTCCACGTGGCTGGCACTGGCACTGGATGGCATTGTGTTGGCCGTGGCAGAATGGGAGCAGGTGCGGCGGCGGGTCTGTGTGCCCCGCCGCTTTTGCGTTGCGGCTCACCCCTGCCCCGGGCCCACTGCGGCGCCCCTCTTTGCAGCCATTGATTTTTACTGCACGGTGGACAAGATTAAGGGCAAGCATGGCGAGGACCGGGCCGTCATCACCTTCAACGGTAGGTTCACAACCCTCCCTGCGCAGTTGCCCCTTCTGCCGCCCCGCAGCTGGGCTGGGTGGTTCCTGTATGCCGGCAGTGCAACCACTCGCTGCAGCTCCCCACGCGCAACAGCACCGCCTCTGTGCCTTGATTGGATGTTTTGCAGGCAAGTTCCTGCCCCACGTGGAGCAGAATGCAGAGGACAACACGGCGGCGCGCAAATGAGGGAGGTGCCTTGGTGTCGTGGCACAATGGTGCCTCGCTTAGAGCGCGCAGAAATGAGAGCGAGAGACAGCAGCTTGAGTGCAAACTGCCCTGCACAGTGTCACCCAGCCGCGGGGATGCCCGATAGCTGCTGGCAAGCCTGTACCGTGTAAATCAAGCCACAGGAACAGCTCCCGTCTCGCCCAGCACTACCACTGCAATGCCTGACGTGGCGGCGGCAGCGGCGGCAGCGGCGGCGGAAACCCTCCACCCGCAGACGGTCGCGGCGGCATTCTGCGAGGTGCCCTCGTCTCCATACTATCACCTGAATCTCGACCCAGCTCGCTAGCATGCAAGCGCCCGCGCTCGCCAGCCTGCTGCCGCAGGAGAGCAGCCGGAAGGCGCCTTCGCTGCCTGGACTGCTAGAGGCAATGGCGCTCATGTGAGTGAGACGATCTGCAGCCGCCAGCGTGCAGCGCTGCGGAGGTCAGGCGGCGGCGCTTGCGGGGCCGCCCCTGCCGCCAGCCGGGGCCACCTACGGGGGGCATCCCACTGACCAGCTGCTGCCACACCTGCTGCTCGCAGAGCTGGCATGCTGATGCTGTTCTGGCACGGAGTGCACGCGCTGCAGGCAAGTGTGCACGCCTTTTTCAGCCGTTCTGCTCCCTGCCGCCGCCGCCGCATTCACCAAGTCCCCTGCTCCCTGCTGGCACATACAACCACAAACAAACCTTGCCCTGCCCCTCCCTGCCACCCTCGCCGCAGCCGGCCATTCATGTGCACCCAGCTCTGGCGGTGCTGTTCCCGCTGTTTGCTGCCGCTGCGCTCGCAGCGCTGCTGCCGCTCATGATGTTCCTGTCGTTCCGGCGGGAGTTTGCTGCGCTGCACCCCGCCTGGCCGCCGCACTACCTCTTCCTGGCACGCCGGGTGTTTGGAGCGCTGGTCAGGAACAACCAGATGAAGGTGGGCGTGAGGGAGAGCGCAGCTGTAACTTTTGGCTGCTTGTGACCTGCATTAAATGCTTGTGACCTGCAGCAGCGGTGGGCAAGTCTCTCCCAAGTGGGTGAGATCGTCCTTTGCACACAGAACAGTGCACCATTTCTGCTGTCGTTGTGCAGGTGTCTGCAAAGGAGCTCTGAGCCTGGGTGTGCAACACTCCACCAACGCTGCAGCGACCAGCAACAGAGACACCCCAGCTGCATGCCAACCATTCCTGCTTGCTTGCTATGCACCCCCTCAACCTGACCCTTCCCTCTTGCTGCTGCTGACCCTGCTCCGTTCCTCGTTTCATGGCCAATTTGATTTACATGTGGGCGAGTGTATCAACACGAGAGGCGTCACGAGCATCATTCCGCACATGCAGGCAGTGCAGCAGCGGGCAGCACAGGAGCAACAGAGGACACACAGGGGCACGATGGAGCCGAGGTCAGGCTTGCACAGGCTTGATCAGCTGCGCAACAGTGCGGGCGGACCAGCCAGGTGCACACACCACTCTCAATACCTCCGGTAGCGGTCATCATAGCCGCGGTCGTACCTGGACAGGGGCAGAGGTGGCGCCAGCAGCTGGTCAGTAATGCGGCAGCGCAGTGGCAAGATTGGTCGAGCCACGGCAGTTAGCACGGTTCAATCTGTTCCGGTGTGCTTTCGCACACCCCAGCTCACCCGCGGTCGTAGCCCCGGTCGTAGCTGCAGAACACAAGGGGAGGAAGGGAGGAGTTGGCACAAGGTGAGACACGTGTAGATTCACGGCCAGCGGCATGGGGCAGAGGGCCTGCCAGAGCACGCATGCAGCTGTCAACCCTGGGCAGCACCGGCCAAAGCCTCACCCGCCGCCGCCGCCGCCACCGTAGCCACGGTCGTAGCTGTAAGAACAGAGCATGTGGGGACGGGGAGGGCATGAGTCAATCACTAAGCCAGCGCGGTGCTATGGCAGAGCCATCTCATGCCTCACGTCAAGCCACGTTCTGCCACAGCAGCGTATGCAAAACAAAACAGCATCAGCAAGGCGTGTTAACACTGGCAAAAGTTTGGCTGAAAAGAGAAACAAAAGTTAAGCTCACCCGCCGCCGCCGCCGCCGCCCCGGCTGCCGTACGAGTCGTAGCCGCCCCGGTAGCCACCACCGCCACCGCCATAGCTGCAGCATGCCAAGGCAATTGGGAGGCGCAGGTCAGGACGAGCAGCTAGTTTGCGCAGCACTGCTAGCATGGCAACCTGTTGCACCAAACTGCTTTGCGCTGCACAACTGAACAGCGGCCAGCTCACCCGCCGCCACCGTAGCCACGATCATAGCTGCAGGGGGTGAAAGGGAGGAGGTTGAACCAGGAAGTCAGGAAATGGCAAACAAGGTGCGGCAGCGGCTGCTGCAGCAGCAATTACTGAGCTGAAACTTCTGGGTTGACAAGCTGCTCCTTGCTGGCCAGCGGTGCTGCTGTGCCACTCACCCGCCGCCGTAGCCACCGCCACCGCCGCCGCCGTAGCCGCCGCCGCTGCACAAAGACAAGAGCGTAGCAGCACAGGGCTTGAGTGTGTTCTGCGGCCCTTGCTTGGGCTGCTCCTCTCCGCAGCAAGTGCCACGACTGGCCTGCTCCTGATCTGGCCAGCGACGCCCTCAGCTGCTGCTCCTTGATGCCCCTGCTGCCATGTGCAAGCTGCCTTCCCAAGCGTTGCCGGGGCGGCGTGCTCACCCGTAGCCGCCACCGCCGCCGCGACCAAAGCGGTCCTCCTCCAGCACCTTCTTGATGATGCCCATCTGCAGCACAACAAACAGAGGCTCCGCAGTTTAATGCCCGCAGTTCTATGCCCTGCTGGTTCTGCGTGCATGCTCAACCCCAGAGTGCACGTAGCAACTAGCCAGCGTACAGCTATCAAACTCCAGCCACTACTTGTGCCTCACCATGAAGCCCTGTGGGTTGCGCACGTGCTCATCCACCGACCGCGCGTAGCGGCTCACAGCCTCCTCAGCCAGCTCGGCGGGCATGTCGGCCAGGGCGCGCACCATGCGCTGGTCCACAGCCTCGCGCTTGATCTTGCCCTGTGGGGAGGGGAGGGGAGCAAGGGGGGCAGTAGGTTTGAAAGCCAGTAGCAGGCACACGACACCGCGTGGCCCCGCAGTCGCAAGCGATCGCGAATGGTTCAAGTGACAGCATGCACAGCAGCAGAGCCAGGCTGCCCCGGCTCACGTCGTCAATGCAGTCCTCCAGGCGGTGGCGCACGGAGCGCGGCAGGATGTCAACCTTGCCCGCGCCTGCAGCAGCCACACAGGACGGTGCAGGGCAGGCAAGCAGGACCCTCAGCACGGGCAAATGCACAGGCATATGTGGGGACGGGCTGCTAATCGGCTTTCCGTTCCCTGATACCTGGCAGTCACAGTACGCAGCTGCCCGCTCGAGCGACATACACAGGAAGGTGCTCAGTCCCGACGCACCGCGGTCGGGGCCGTCCTGGCGCACGCGCTTGATGATGCCCGCCAGGAAGCCGTTGGGGTTGCGGATGCGGCTGCAGGCAGGCACAAGCAGAGCACAGGCAGCCACAGGTCAGTGCCCTTGCCCCGGCTCGCCAGCGCAGCTGCACTGCAGGCTGCCAGCTGCACATGCGAGTACTCCAGTTGGCCTTGTGCCGCTGCCATCCGCCCTCCTGCAGCTGCTGCAGCTGGCACTCACTCCAGGTTGGCCTCAGCCAGGCGGTCAACCACGCAGTTGGCCTCCTCATCGTTCAGCTCTGCAAGCAAGAATGTGGCACACACAGGAGACAGTGAGTGGACAGCAGGACGGTGCCTGGAAGCAAACCGCAGCAGCCTTCAAAGCAGCAGCAGTTGCAGCAGCTGCAGCCAACCGCACAATCTCAGCAGCCAGTTGGAGCGGACGTGACCTTGAATGCTCAAAAGCACGCTGGTACCCACAACCCAACCCGCAGGAATGCAGGCTGCGACTAGGCCAGCCCCTCTCGCTCACTCTCAATGTCGTCCAGCAGGACCTGGTCAATCTCCGACTTGCGCAGGTAGCCGCGGTCAAACAGGCGGTCCAGCTTGTCCTGTTGAGAGGCGGGCAGACAGCAGGCAAGTCACTTCCATGGTCCACAGCAGCAGCAGCAGATGAGGGTGGTAGCCAGACAGCTGGAGTGGCTGGGACAGCCAGGGGCAGCGCAGGGGCTGCACCAGCATCCATGGCGGCATCAGCACACTGCCAAGCCCCCACCAAATAGCTGGCTGAGCAAACTCACCCGCCAGCCGCCGCCGCCGCCGCCGCGGGCGGGGGAGCGGGAGCGGGAGCGCCGGGGGGACCGGCTCTTGCTGCGCGAGTCCCGGCGGGGGGAGCGGCTGTCACGGCCGCGGGAGCCTGCAGGGCAGCACGGGGAGGCAACAAAAAGGGCAGGTTGGCAAGCAGTGGCTTGGATGGTGGCACAAAGTGCGCGGCAGTGGGCACTCGTCAGCGCGAGAGTGTGCCACCACAGCTGAGGTTGCCTGCGGGTGGAGCAGCGCCGTCAGTGGCCCTACACGTCTGCAGCACAGCGCGGGCGGGCCAAACCTGGGTTCCTCGGGCGGAGCCTGCAGACACCCCACAGCAGCCGGGCCGGCGCGACGCAGGCAGGAGAGGGCCGCGGCCGGGCAGCGCACGCAAGTGGCCGGGCAAGCCGCGGCTGGCGGCAGCACGCAAGTGGCCGGGCAAGCCGCGGCTGGCGGCAGCACGCGTCGGCTGGGCGGGCCGCAGCCGATCAAGCACGCAAGTGGCCGTGGCGGGGCGGGGCGGGCCGCAGCCGCACGCCGGCGTTTCAGGCCGTGGGTGGCGGGGTTGCAGGCGCAGGCGGGGGCAGCAGTGTGCGGCGCGGGCGCGGGCCGTATGGTGGCCAGCCGGGCGCCCGCTAGCGTGCGGTGGCAACTGCAAAGAAGCGGCAGGATGGCGGCAGCAGCAGGGCAGACGCACGGCTGCGGGAGCGGG
>VIYQ01002430.1:0-11356 GCA_009928355.1 Chlorella sp. CH2018 | reverse complement strand
CACCCACCCAGCGCAGGCCCGACTGGAACAGCATCCTGCGGCAGGTGCAGCGCGAGAACCGCGGCAGCCAGGAGATTGGCGTGGTGAGGCGCACGCATTGCTGATGGGGGAGATGGCGGCTCGGCCACTGCCGCCGCGTCCGCCGCCGCTGCTGCCGCCGCTGCTGCGGTCACCAGCAATCGTGAGAGGGCCGCAGTCTGCTAACACTCGTTTCGTCCGGCCCTCTTGCAGCTCTTCTGCGGCGCCAAGCCGGCTGAGATGGAGCTCAAGCGAGCGTGCACCAAGCTGTCCAAAGCTGGCGGGTTGAAAACAGGGGGCCAGCGCTTTGTGCTGCACGCCGAGAACTTTTGAGCATCTTAGACGTGCTCGCTTCGTCCGGACATTTGAGTGCCAGCTGAGAAGACGCACGTGTGCACCGCCTGTCGTGCCGCACTCCGCGTGTGCATGCCGCGCCTGGCTTACCGAGCCCTCTGATTGTGCAGCAGGATGTATGCTTCCTCTTTCATTATTTGACCTGAAACTTTCAGCTTATTAGTTGCACAGTGGCGATGTTGTGTAAAGCCGTTGCGAGACATTGCGTGCTGCCAGCCCCAGTGCTGCCTGCTCTCGGGCACGATGAGCAGCGCTGCTCAGCGATGCAGAAAGTGTGCATTCGTCCAAGCCACTGTCATGCTGCAGGAGTGCCTTCGCTTTTAGAATGATTGAAGACGTACAGGGGCCCAGAGGAGGATCCGAGCTACATCACTTCTCGTGGCACTGATCAACTGATCCGAAGCCTACCTGGCAGCGCCGGCCAAGTCCCGCCGCCAGCCAAGAGTTGGTCGAATTCCTTTCGGAATGGCCCTGCAAGAGAGTCTCGTGACTTCGTAAGCATTTCAGCGAGCTTGCCGACCCTGCAGCGAGCTGGAGCGCCCACTCTGATACCGGCTGGGCCAGGCGCCAGCCGTCCGCGTGAGCAGTGCCCTCCTGAAAGACCTCACAAGCTGCACAATAGTTAACAGAGGCAAGCGGCAGCAGTCCTGTTGGGTGGGTGCGGCGGCAGGTGAGCGGCGCCTTGCCGGCCGGCGGCGGCGGCGCTTGCAGCAGCGGCCGCCCCGTGGCACCAACAACCCTATGCCTCTGTTGCCAAGCCTGCAGTCCGCTCTGCTAATCACTGCCTCGTTGGCTTGACGCGTGCCTCCTCCGCCGCACCGTCCACCTCTGCAGATGGCAGCTCCCCGGTTGGCGGCCCTGCTTGCCTCCGAAGAGGAGGAGCAGGCTGTGCTGCAGGCCTACCAGCGGAGTGAGGGAGAGCTAGTGAGGGCCATTCAGAACCGAAACACCCCCACGGTGTGCATGCTGGCCAAGGCGCTGCCGTACAAGACCCTGGCGGCGGCGGCGGGCGCGGCGGTGGGTGTGGACGACAGCAGCTGCGGCGGTGTGAGGCGTGCTCTGGCTTGGTGGGACCCCGCGGCTCATGTGCGCTGGGGCGAGGCTGCAGCTCGCGACCAGTGGCACTGGCTGCACAGCCAGGACCAGTCGCTGCTGGTTGCCAGCCCACCGCCCTGGGAGCCCGGCCGGCACTGGAGCAGCATGGAACGGCTGCCTCGCATCCGCATGAGCACATGCTACGTGTGCCGCCAACCGTTTGTGGTGAGGCTGGCAGGGCAGCTGCTTGCTGACTGAATGCTGGAAGCTTTGGATTGCTGTATGCAGTGCCGGACTGGCAATGCTGCAAAGCTGGTGATCTGCTGAGAGTGCTGTGCTGGCTGTGCTGCAAAGCGCAGCTGAGTGTCGACAGGACCAGCCGCCACTGCTGGCCTGCGTCCATGCCGCAGAAGGGCCACTCACTGGGGCAGTGGGACGCGGCCGATGGCGGCCACTCGCACTTGTGCTTTGCCTGCGGGCTGGCCAACCTTCAGGAGCTGCAGGCGCAGGTGCGCTGCGTGCTGCGTGCTATGTGTGCTGTGCGTGCTGTGCTGTGACCTCTAGCTTCTGGTCATGTACAGGTGTGCTTGAGGCAGCCGTGCGTATAATCACACTGCCCCGGCGCAGGAGGCAGTCAGCCTGGCCGGCGTGCACGCTGTGGTCACGGGGTGCCGCCACACGGTGGGCTACGCCATCACGCTGCGCCTGCTGCGCTGCGGCGCGCGCGTGCTGGGCACGTCGCGCTTCCCTGGCGCTGCGCTGCTCAACTACTCGCGAGAGCCAGACTTTGAGTCGTGGCGCGGCCGGCTGGAGCTGATGGCCTGCGATTTCCTGCAGCCGGCTCAGGTGCGCCGGCATCGCCAGCGCACAGTGCGCTTGGATGCGCCATGCTGGCCTGCTCCCGCCCCTGGACGCCGGTCCGGCAAAGGACCCCCTGCGGTCAGACCCCCAGACCCAGACACATGCCTTTAAAGGCGCTCCCGTGCAGGTCGATGCGCTGGCGTGCCGCATCGCAGCAGACCCACCCCACATTTACATCTCCAACGCTTTTTTGACAGTGGAGCAGAGCAGCTCGTACTATGCGGCAGTGCGCGGCGTCGAGCAGCGCATGCTTCCGGTGGGTTGAGCGCTCAGCCATGCTGTGGCTCGCAGTGCTGGGAGGATGGGCTTGGGATTGTGCTGAGACTCATGCTGCATTCTCGACCCCTTTGGAGCTCAGCACACCCCTCAACCTGCAACCTGCCCTGCTCCCTGCAGGCTGCCCCAGCTCGGCAGGCTGGATTCAGGCTGCCGCGCCTCTTGAGCCGTCTGCTGGTGAGCTGGTCCGCACTTCCTAGGAGGGGGGAAGGAAGGATGCGCCACTCCTGACGTGATCGCTCTCCAGGCATCTGCGAGTACCACTCACATGTTTGCCTGACATGGCAGGACTGACACGTGCGCTAACCATTGTGACCCTCCCACCTGCAGGGGCGTGGCGCGGGTGCAAGTGGCCGGCCGCCCGCCCTGCCTGCTCTCGACGCTGGACCTGCCAACGTGCTGGCGGCTGCGGGCCCGCCTGGCGCATTGTCACCCTCTGCTTCCGCAGGCCAGGCCGCCGGCCTGGTGCTGTCTGCTGCGGCGCAGGGTGTGGGGGCACAGGCGGCCGCAGCCGGCGCATGGCTGGCAGAGCAGGGGCTGCAGCTCAACGAGCTGGGCAACCTGCAGGAGGGGCCCCGCCCCACCCTTTGGACAGACAGGCTGCGTGATGCAACGCCCGCTGACCTGGCCAAGAGTGCCTGGTGGGCTGATGGGAGGAACCGAGGCCCCGGGGATGTGGGCAGCGGGGATGTCCGGTCTGTTCTCCCCCCACGTGGCAGCTGCTATCGTATTGCGCACATCGTTCACGGCATGACGAAGTAGCATCACGGGAGCGCTCAAGCTGTGTCTGCTCCCACCACCTGCCCTCCGCAGGGTGAACCAAGTGGTGCCAGCCCGCCTGCTGCAGGTGGCGCAGGCAGCCATGCAGCGCGCTCAGCGGCAGTCCCGGGGCGGTGCTGCGTTTGGCCTGGCGTGCGGCGCAGCGGGGCGGGGCGGCCAGCGGCGCTTGTGCTTCCTCATCAATGTCACCAGCACGGAGCACCTGCACCAGCGGCCAACCCATGCGGTGACCGGCATGAGCAAGGCGGCCATGGAGACGCTGTGGGAGAAGGTGGGGCACTGCGGGTGGGAGGATGTGAGCAAGGGGGGGGTAAGGGTCGGGAGTGCTGTGATGCAGGAGCGGACAGGTGAACAGCCGGCCACCCCATCCCTGCCATTGAGCGTGTGCATGCCGCGCACGCAGGTGGCGCTGGAGCAGTGCCCCGGCATTGTGGCATGCAGTGCAGACCCCGGCTTTGTGTCGGTGAGTGAGCAGGCCCTGCGCATGTTGTGCGATTGTGTGACGGCTGGATTCCGCCCACATGCGCCCATGTGCAACGAAGCTGCCGATCCACACGCCTGCGGCACACGGACATGTCAGCACTGCTTCTTTGAGCACACATTCCGCGTTGCGCCCTTCTTCCCGCCCCCCTATCCTACATTGTGCCCTCTCTGGCCTTGTTTCCAGGGAGTGACCACCCCGGAGCGCAAGCCGCTGACAGCTGCTGATGGCGCGGCACGGGTGCTGTACCCGCTCATGGCATGGAGCAGCGGGCGGCTGCCTGAGGATACGCTGGCCAGCGTGCTTGTGTGGAAGGACTTCCTTCCATTGCGAGTGGTGCCTGCCGCCAAGCAGGCGCTGTGGGCGCTGCACATGCACCCGTTGGCAGCTGCCTTGAGCGGCGGGCCGAGCGAGATGGCTTCTGCGCGTGGCAGCGCTGGCGCCGCAGATGTGTCTGCTGGCAAGCTTGGAGAGCCGGAGGTGGTGCAGGCTCTTGGTGGCTGGAAGGTGAGCAGATCGGCGTCCATGAGCAGCGCTTGGCAGTGTAGAGCACCTCTCCTGCTGCTGAGCTTATTGCCGCCCACCTGTTCAGTTTGCAGGGTGTGGTGGCACCTTGCAGGCCAGGCGGCCGATGGCAACCTGATTCACAGCGCTGCAGCAAGCGCCGTCCATCTGCACCTTGCTCCTGCTGCTTGCAGGTATCCATGGTTGTGGGCAGCACTCTGCGCGAGGTGGGGCCCTTTGCTGAAGATTCCGCTGCTCAACTAGTGCGCGACTTCATAGCAAGTGAGCTGCTGTTGGCGTGCGTTGCAATGCAGCAGAACTTGGTGCCGTCCTGCCGGAGCGCATGGCCAGGCATTCAACGCCGATGAGGCGGCGCAGCATGCCCGTCCCGGCTGCAAGCAGCGGTTGCTGCACTCTGCACGCCTGGCTGCCTCACATGCATGCGCCAGTGCGCCGGCCAGTGCAACGCTTCTTGTCATTGCCGTTCAAGTGCCGCGCTTGCTGTCCAGCTGCTGTCAGCTGACCCCCTTCCTATCCTTTTCTTGCAGGTGTGATAGGGGATGGGGCGGTGGGAGCCAAGCGTGCTGAGCGCGGCGGCCGGTGGGCGGGCAAGTCCAAACGCATCCATGCCCAGTTCAGCAAGATTGAGAGGTGCCTCCAGGCACTGCAGAAACGTGAGCTGAGCTATTGCGCTGGGCGGGTGCAGTGTCACTATCGTTTTGTTTGCTCAGAGTGGTAGGACGGCAGCAAGCTGGCATGCAGCAGCTGTTGCACTCCAAGCCTGTTCCCACCGCTGCGCATTCGTGCCTAATGCCTGGCCCCAGCATAAGTGTGCTGCTCGTCCTTGCAGGTGACATCTGGTGGCGCTCGCCTGCTGCCTTGCTGGCGGGCGCTGCCATCACCCGGCACCCCGAGGTGGCCCAGATGGTGCTGACAGGGGAGCCGGCAGCGGCGCAGGATGCCGGCCGCTCTCGGGGCGGCTGGGGGCTGGCCCACTATGCAGCACGACACAAGTCGGAGGGCGTGCTGCGCCTGCTGCAGCAAGCGGCGCAGGGCTTGGAGGACTGCAGCGATGTGTGGGGGCGGTACCCCATCCACTACGCCGCCCGCCGCAACCACGCGCCCACGGTCTGCCTGCTGGTGCAGCCTGCGCCACACACCGCACTGGTGGCGGACAAGTTTGGGCACTGCGCCCTGTCCGGCGCGCTGTATCGCGGCTATAGCGCAGCCGCAGGCGCAATGCTGGAGGCTTTGCCGGTGGCACCCTCGGCGGCGCTGCTGCCCGCCCAGGCTGTCACGGGCCTGACCCGGGCTGCGGGCTTCAAGGCTTATCACTATAGCACGCTGGTGCAGTGCCTGCTGCCCGTGGTCCCAGCAGACTTCTTGCTGTTGGCTCTGGAGCGTTCCCTGGCTAGCTACGAGCCGGCATCAGGGCCGCTGGTGGACGTCCTGCTGCACCACCTGCCGCTCACGGAGCAGCAGTGGGCGCTCGTGCCGCCGCACGTTCCCGGGCTGGGCTGCGCTGTGCAGGCAGTGCTGACACAGCCGGTGGGCCAGGCGCAGCAGCTGGCGGCGCGGCTGGAGGGATGTGATGTGCTTCGCCTGCGTCGAGCGCTGGGGGCGCTGTGCCTGCTGCGCGTGCAGCGTCAGCTGGGCATCGAGCTGCCGCCGCAGCTGGCCACCCTGATTCTGCATCTGGTGGAGTGAGCAGGCACGGCAGCAGCGCTGCTGGCCTTGCGTGTGCACGTGCAACACGCCTTGCAAGGCTTGCAATTGCGTACAAGTGCACGGAATCTCCTGGCCAAAACTTGACTTCCCTCATTGCTGCATGCCCGATCTGGAGAGCAAGGCGCTCCATTCTGGCTCTCTAGTCTTTCTGAGTCAATAATGTCAATAATGTTTTGCCCGGAGCTTGAAACATGCATGTGAGATGAGAACGGGAGGACTGGGTTTTTCAAACGATGTGCGCAGCTAGACCGCCACCGCCGGACGGCTGCCGCCCGCCTGCGGTGTCCCCCCCTCTGGGTCTCCGTCGGCCGCGGTCGCCGTTGTTCAGGCACCAGGGAGGTATGAAGAGCTTGATCGGCCGATGTAAGAGCCCAGGAACTTGCGGGGAAGTCGTGCGAGGGAGGTGGCGGGAAGGGAGGCGCAACGCGCTTCCCGGATGCATCATAAGCCGTTCGCATCCGCACTTACAGAACGCTTTCAGACCTGCGGCCCGCCCCCTGCACCGTTGCCCCCCTGCCGCCGCCCCCGCAAGTCCGCCGCCTGCACATCAGCAGCGCCCCTTTCTCCCTCGGCCCCTCGAGAACTGTCACAACCCCCACTTGTCATAGCATTACAACACCGCAATGGCGTCCGCTGCCACCCTGTCCCGCCGTTCGGTGCACCCCGCCGCTTTCGAGTCGGCGCCCTCTGCGCCCGCCTATCCCTACTGCTCCGCCTCCCCACTAGCCGATTGCTGCCCCAGCAAGCCCGCCGCCGCAGCCTCCTACCCACCCATGACATACGCCGAGGTGTCGCCGGCCGCCAGCGCGCCCGTGGCCTGCCCACCCAGCCCCTTTGAGGCAGCACCCAGCTCCCACCCGAGCATTGCCTCTGCCGGCTCCAGCTTTGCGCCTCCCACCCCCAGTGCCAGCAGCTACGCTGCCGCTCAGCCCTCGGTGGCGGCCAGCTACAGCGGCGCCTACCCTGCCACCCAGCCCTCGGTGACGGCCAGCTACAGCTGTGGCTTTGCTGCCGCCCAGCCCTCAGTGACGCCCAGCTACAGCGGTGGCTATGTTGCTACCCAGCCCTCAGTGACGACCAGCCACAACAGGGCCTATGCTGCCGCCCAGCCGCCAGTGACGGCGAGCTACAGCGGTGCCTACGCCTCGCCCCAACCTTCTGTGGCGTACGGCATCCCCCCGCCAGCACCCGCCACCCAGTTCACCTACAACCCCCCAGCTGAGGACAAGGTGCAGCCTCGCGGCTGCTTCAACTGCACTCCCGAGACGGGCGCCGCCATCGGCACCGCCATCGGCACCACACTGGCGGTGGTGGGTCTGATTGCCCTGGAGGTGCTCCGCTGGGCGATCATGTTTGCCTGAAGCGCTGCCCATGCCATCGTGAAGCGCTGATCGCCCCCAGCAGCGCCCCATGCCATACATAGCCGGCGTGATGCTGGCCCCATGCCCTCCCTGCCCCTGAAACCCAACCGCTGGTTGTCCATACTTTTCAATGCATGACCGATTCCCTCACTGAATATGTCGCCGCCCCACCAACGAATGACCTCGAATAACCATCTGCCTTCCTCTTGATTCTTCCTCTCTCTCTCCCGACTCGTCCTGTCGTCGAGGCTTGCGCTGCTGCCCTGGCCATGCCTTTCAGCATCGACGCGACTGATGCACTTAGTTTTTTAGCAGTAACAATCATCACACAATAACCAGAATGACATGCCACCACTGGGGAGAGGTCAAACGGCAGGTTTGCGGCACAGAAGTGTGGGGGGGCCAGCGCTGCTGCTGCTGCCGCCGCCGCCGCCGCCGCTGAAGTGAACGAAGGGCCGCGGGCCCGTACGGCCGCGCGGCCTGCTGCACATCAGCAAAGTGAGCCAGTTGCTCACGCCAATGTGCACATCAGCAAAGTGAGCCAACCATCTGCGGTCCCGATCAGAGGTAGGCAATTATGCCTCCGCCCTCGCATTGCTTCACCTGAGACGCCTTAGGAACTTTGGATGCTTGCTGCCGACGCATTGCGCGCCTCAGGCGGTCTGGGGGCAGCGCCCCCGCCGCCGCCGCCGACTACGACAATGCCACAGCTCGACGTGCAAACCTGTTGCTGGGCCAAGCAAGCAGGCCAGCTGTTGCCGTCCCAGCTGTACTGCTGGCACTTTCCTGACAAGTGCTAGCTAGCGCTATAGCGCTCTCCCCAGCGCTCTCCCCACCTTGCCCTGCAGCCCACCACCTGCACCTCCTGCCAAGCGGCAGCGGCGGCGGCAGCCAGTGCTGTGCCATTCTCCAAGCCACCACCCACCAGCTACCCTGCTGTCCACATACCGGCGGCAAGCGGCGCATCCTCGGCCAGCCCCACCTCCAAGGCCTCCAGCGACCAGTCTGCCGGTGACGTGGAGGCGCAGTGCTGCGGCTGCTACGAGTGCGTCTGCATGGGGCGCACCCTGTACGAGCCGTACCGCTGCCCTGCAGCCTGCGCCCCATGTGCCTCCAGCTCCCCACGCCAGGCTGTGTGCATTGCATTTGCGTTCCTGATTGTAGCGGCAGTGGCCCTCGCAGCTGCGTTTCTGAGGGCCCGCAGCTGAAGGCAGCAAGCCTGCCTCTGCAGCAGGGTTTGATTCATTAAGGCTGCATACCTCCTTCTGCGCGTGTCATCAGCAAGTTGCTTGCAGGCTCACCTTCAATTTCGCTAGACCCCGCACCGCCCTCATCTTGTCTTGTGCTTGCCCTGCTTCCCGCATGCACGCCATCCCTCTGCCACCGGCTGGAATGCTGTTGTGTTTTGGAAAGCTTGTGCAACAACCACTGCTGCCAGTTGCCAGCGTCTCAAGCGGTCGGAGCGGCTCTCACTCGTCGTGACTGGACAGCGTTGAGAGGGACGGAGCGCCAACTGCCAAGTGCCCGCGGGGCGGGCCCGCCACTTCTTCCCACCTCCCTCCCTCCAGTTTCCCTTGTGAAAGCCACCCATTGCACGACTCGTGCGCCCAGTGCCTTTTCATTGCCAGCCCACCCGTGCTGTGCACCTCAAACCGCCAAGTCCCAGTTGTTTGTGGCCAGGGAGTCGCACTCCGTGCAGGCCATCAAGCAATGCAGCCAGAAGCAGTGCGGTCTGGCCAGCTGCTGAAGCGCTCCAAAACGTGGAGCGGCAGCAGTGCTGCAATCCACCCTGCCGCCGGCGCTGGCACCGGCGCTGGCGCCGCCACCGCGTCGCCGAGGTACGACCGCAGCGCCCCAGCTGGCTGCAGCCTGCCTGCCTAGCATCCTGGGTGATGCTTGAGAGCAGTGCTCACTGGACATGTCCTGCGCCCTGCTCCAATGCTACTTCAGTTCGGTGCTGCCCGACGATTCCCACCCTCCGCAGCCCCAGCACCCCATCGGCCCCGCAAGCCCTGGCCGTTCCGGCGGCACTGCCCTCCCCACCAGCCCCCTGCCGCGACATGCCAGCTGTGCAAATCGCGATGCCCGGCAGCACCCTCATCCCAGTCGCCAGCATCAAGCCCTCCAGCGGCAAGCCTGCCGATGTGGAGGCGCAGGCCTGCGGCTTTGCCTGCTTTGACGACTCGTATGGCTGCGCCCCCTGGCAGCAGATGTCGCTGGAAGCAAGAATCCTGATGGTCAACTGCACCGTGGCGCTGCTCGTGTTTTGCGTGCCTGCGCTAGTGCTCCTGCTGGTCTGCTGAGGGCAGCAACTGCGGTGGCAATGGCCTGCCCTCCAGCGGCGTGGCGCAGTGCCATGCAATCCAGCAGCTTCCACTCAGACACTACCCCTGTCGTATGCTATGCCTGCGCGCCCATGTGCGCATGAACGATGCAACTCAACTGCCATCTGCTCGCGGCCTCGCCTGTGCAGCACAGCACATGTGCTCCATTGCTGCCATGGCATGCCCTGCACCGTGCTGCAATCGATTTTGCTCCCCAGCCCTGGCATTCAACGTTTAACCACTTCGCTTATCTCATTCACTGATCAAACTGTAAGTCCCGTGCAGGGGATTATGTGCAGGACGGTTTGGCGCTCAGCTGTGCTGGAGGCAGCTCCCAACTGGCGGCAGCCTGGCCCTTGTGGGGATTTCCGGTGAGCCTCGAGGTGGTTGATGTGCTCCAGTACTCTCGCATGCTGGCGTACATGCCCGTGGACACGTCCAGAGAGGTCGTGCTGCACAGGAGCAGTGCATGCCGCCTGCTGTGCCGCCGCCGCTCGGTCAGTGGCAGGTGGCGGAGCACGTGGCGGCGCTGTTCACTGTTATCTGGCTGCCTGTCGCTCGCGATCCAGGGGCCTGGTGCGGGCCCTGGGGCAGGAGAGCCGAAGGGCTGTGTCGGGGCCGCCGGAATGACGCGGCTGTGAGCGCCGCGGGGCTCGCAAATGCCGATCGACCTGGACTCACGATGGCCGGGCTGGCCCGAGGGCGAGCCCGGGCAGCTGGCGCTGGACGTGGCGCTGGCCACGCCCGTGGACGACGCCTTCCTGCTCATCTACGGCGGCAACAATGAGATGCGGGTGAGCGGCCGGCCTGCAGCGGGCCTGACGCCTCGGCGGGCCCCACGGCGGTGTGGCGGGGCGAGTGAGGGGCGGCGCCAGCGCACGGAGCCCTCGGAACCACTCCTCTGGTCTCTCTGCTGCCTCATGCCCCGCAGCGTGCGGTGGACGAGGCCAACGGCAACAAGGAATTCTCCACCACCCCATGGCTGCCCAGCGCCGAGGCGGTGGAGGCCGCGGCGGCAGAGCCTTCGCCGCCGCCGCTGGACGCCAGTGGCCTGCCGACGCTGCGCCCCGGCTGGCTGCGGCGCGCCTCCTACTCCGGCTCCATGATGGGCTCCAAGGTGCGATCATATCAACGTGCCGGTGGAGCAGATCACTTGGCCATTGCTGATGGGTGCTCGGCGCTGTGGTTTGGGTGGGCGGTGCGGTGCTGCTTGCGATGCGTGGTGGTGCTGCCGCATGTCCCCTGCCCCCACCCTGCCTCAACCAGCTGCACCGCGTCACTTGCACCCACCCTTGCCACATCGCTGCCCCTCCCTCCTTCCGCCAGTTCCGCAATGAGGAGCTGTACCGGCTGCAGGAGGTGGCACCAGGCGCCAGCTACCGGGTGCTCACCACTGTGCTGACCACCGCCATGCACGGCGAGAAGTTCAGGTGTGGTTGGGACGCCAGGAATGGGGAGGGCGCATCGCGATTCTAGCTGGCTGCAGCCGATTGTAGCGTGCGTCACAGCTCCGTCAAATATGCCGCGGCTGCTGCTGCTGATGATGCTGCTGCTGGCGGCAACGACGACTGCCATGCTCCCGTGCGCACACAGCCGAAGCCCAACTGCCCGCCCTCCCGCCCCCTTCCACAGGC
>VIYQ01002420.1:0-18111 GCA_009928355.1 Chlorella sp. CH2018 | reverse complement strand
GGGGTGGTGTGGCATGGGGCCGGCGCAGGGGGACAGGAGGCCCAGGCGGGGCAGGGCTTGTGCAGCGACGGCAGGAGGGGCAGAGGCCCAGCGGGCGCAGTGCACGGCCGCTGCTGGCAGTTCTGCGGCGCTCACCTTTGACCAGGGGGCTGAGCAGGTCAAACAGGTCTTCCCGGGTCAGCTCGTGCGGGATGCCGCCCAGGAACAGCTTGTTCTTGGCCTGGGACGGCTGGATGCGCACCTGCGCAGCGGGGCGGGGCGGCGGGCGGGGCAGGGGCATGGAGAGTGCATGGGTGAGCGGGCCGGTGTGCGAGACGGGGAGGTGGGAGGCGTCAGCCATTGTGCAACCACACCAGCCGGAGCTCCACACGTGAACCAGCAGGCCTGCACCCACCTTGTAGCCCGGGTAGTCGGGCAGCTCCCGCATGTTCAGCTGGTCCTGCGCGTTGAGCGCCGCCTCCTTGGTGTAGTACCTGGCCAGGGTTGGGGGCCAGGTGGTGCAGCAGGGTGAGCGGGCATGCTGGCGGGCGGTGCGCAGGCTGGATCAGCAGGGCTGCACACCCAAGCGGTCGTGCACCAAGCTGGGCAGGCCACACCACACCGCCATGCTGCCCCTGGCCTCGGGCACTCTTGGGTGCTCACTTGACGAAGCCGTAGCCGCGGTTCTGGGAGGGGTTGTTGGGGTCGCGGATCAGCTTGGCGCTGTGCACGTCGCCCGCCTCGGACGCAAAGTCGCGCAGCTGCTGCTCGCCCAGCGTCTTGGGCAGGCCGCCCACAAACACCTCGGTGCCGTGGGGCGGCAGGGACAGCGGGTCCTCCCCGCCCTGCTGGGAGGCGAGGGAGGAGATGGGTTGTGGCGCGCGGGCGCAGGCAGGGAGGGTGCTGGGAGCGGGTGTTGCGGCGGCGGCGGTGAGCAGCGGCGGCGGTGAGCAGGTGCGGCGGCGGGGCCAGCGCTGCAGGGCGGCTCGTCGCACCTCGGCCATCGTGACGTCCATGGCTACTCCGCCAGCTGGGGGTTGCGGGGAGGGCTCCTGGGGGACTGCGGGACAGGGACGGGGCGGGCGGGGAGGCCGTGGGCCGCGGACGGCTGCAACGGCACCCGCAAGCATGACGGCAGTGGTCGTAGGGTCAGATCGGCCCACCCACGCACCAGTTCTCTCCTGCAGGCGCCTTCACGGAACGCCAAGGCCCGCGTGCGTGCGTGCCTGGCTTGCGGGGCTGGTTGTGGGTCTGGGGTTTGCACGATCGGCACTTGGGGCGCGCAAAGGAAGGCAGGGACCCCATGGCGCCGCTGCTGCGGGCCTGCTGCGCCTGTGAATTCTGCCTGCCTCGAGTTTCTGCGCCCTGGGTCATTCCCATTCAGTGTGTCAGCACAGCCAATGCACAGGCCGTGAGCACACATGGACCTGGGAGAGCTGCCCGAATGGAGCGCCGCGCTCCAAGCCGAAACTTTTGACTGCTCGCCCCTGAAACAGCCCCTGGCCCAGGTGAGAGTCAGGGGGCGGCCGGGGAGCCGGCACTGCCCGGCGACAGACGCGCGCAGACGCAGGCAGCCGGGGGCCTGCCCTGAATCCCCGCCAATTCCCGCCCGCAGGTCACGCTCAAGGATGGCAACACGCAGCGCGTGACCGCGCTGGGCGGCTGGAAGCCGGCGGCGCCACCGGCGGCGGCGGCGGCAGGTGGGCGGTGGCGGTGCGAGGGCCTGCGCTGCTCCTCATTGCCCCGCTCCTGCACAGCAGTTGTTCATTGCAACCCGCCACTCCCCATGCGTCATGCAGGAGCCCTGAATCCCGTCATGCCCGCAGCCGTGCCAGCAGCAGCGCCGGCATCGGTGGCGCAGCCCGCGGCGTGCAGCCAGGCGGATGCAGGTGGGACGCCTACTTCCGCTTCAGTCGGGCCTCCTGCTGGCCGCGGAGCCTTTCAGCTGCAGCCGCTAGGGCCTCACTCTCACCGCCCCACTCCCTGCCGCCCACCCCTCTGCAGAGAATGACGCCAGCGGCGCCGCAGCGGCCATGGAAGCGCCCCGCAGCGTGCGGCGCACCCACACACCCAGCCGCACCGGCCTGACCGCACGGGCGGTGCGCATGCCCAGCCGGCTGGGTGCCACGCCTGGAGTCAAGGCGCCCACGCAGTTTGAGGTGCCGCTGTCGACGCGCGCGGCGGCGGCAGACGCTGCCCCTGCCACCGGCAAGAACCTCAAGTCCATCCTCAAGCGCCTCAACTTCTCCGCCACTAAGGCGCGGGCTGCGGCGGCAGCCCACACAGGAGACGAGGTGCCATCCACGGCGGCGGCGGCTCCGCCCGCCACTGCCGCTGGGCCTGTGGCACAGAGCACCATCAAGCAGCTGCAGTTCGATGTGGGGGCCACGCCGGCCGCACCCACGGCGGCCAAGCCCAGCGGCCGCCATGTGTCCTTTGATGCCACCACCGTCAGCCCAGCACCGCGGGGCAGCCGCCTGGGGCGTAGCAGTGGCGCACCCGCCAGCGCGCTGCGCACACCCGAGCCCCCCATCCAGGAGGAGGCCAGCGGCGGCAGCAGCGAGGACGCCGACGCCGGCGCCGGCAGCGTGAACAGCGCGGCGGCGGGTCACACCCCGTACGACCGCCGCCTGTCCTCGCTGTTCCGCAAGTACCAGGTGGCGGGCACGCCTGAGCTGGCAGACGCCGACCTGGACGACCTGGTGGCCGATGGTGAGTGGGCGGCCAGGGTGCTGGGCAGGCCTGTGGGCTGGTTTGACCGGCAAGTGATGCACTGCGGCACCGTTCTATGTCCAACCATGCGCCCCCTGCCCACCCAACAACAGCTCTTTTCTCTCTGCAGTTGCCTCACTGCCGCCGCCCCTCCCTGCCTGCCCCGGCCCTCCTGCAGGCGTGGTGCGCTCGCCCTCCTGGAAGCGCCTCTCCTCCGCGTCGGTGCCCGAGTCAATCAAGGAGCTGGCCAAGAAGTACACCTCGGACGGGGAGCTCAGCCTGCAGGGCCTCAGCATCAGCCCCGGCCCTGCTGCAGCAGCCGCTGCTGCAGAGGCAGAAGCAGAGGCAGCCACGCCGCTGGCTGCCAGGGCAGGCACCCCAGGGGATGGCAGCAGCCCCGCCATGGCACCGACGCCTCACGACCTGGTGAACAGCATGATGAAGCGCAACGAGCTGTTTGAGAGCTCGCCTGGCGAGGCACCAGCGTCTTTGCGGGCAGCGGCGGCAGCAGGCAGCAGCGTGGCACAGCAGGCGGCAGCCCCGGCAGGCCCCCTGTCCCCTGGCTCTGCTGTGGCACAGCTGCTGGCGCCGGTGCTGCTGGCCACCATCAAGGAGATTGATGGCGCAAAGCAGGGGCAGCCTGGTGCGGCGTGTGGGTTGGAGTGGAGGTGGTCTTGAGAGCATGCGCTTGGCACGCGTCGCGCATGTTCTCATGGCGTTCTGACGCACAAGCTGTTCTCGCCAATGCTTGTGGCCAATGAACCCTCCCTTCCTCTTCCTTGCCGCTTCATGCAGCCTCCCCCGCGCCTGATGCTGCCACTAGCCCCGGCGTGGGCAGCCCGGCAGACTTCTACGGCTTCCCTCTGGCGGCGGAGCTGAGCTCCACGCCACAGACAGCCGCAGCCCCGCGCTCCGCCTCTGTGGATGGCGTGCCGCGCAATGCAGAGGGCATCCCAACCGTGACACCCCACACTGTGACGGTGCGGCGCGGCAGCGGTGGCGCCAGCCTGGCGGCTGTGCTGGAGGAGGAAAGCGAGCTTGCAGCCAACCTGTTTAACTCCTTCAGCCCGCTGTCTGCGGACCACGCCTTCACACCGCCCGAGGGCGATGCGGATGGCAGCCCGGGCACTGATGATGGCGAGCGCGGCAGCTACAGCCCCCTGGGTGATGGCATCAGCGCGGCGGGTGCAGGCTTTGGGAGCTTCTCTGCTGGGCCCGGCAACGCTGCAGCTGGCACTCCAGCTGTGGATGAGGGTGCTGACTTTAGCTTCTTCCCTGGTGCGGCATCTGCTGGCCAGGCGACAGAGGCTGCGGCGGCAGGCGCCACACCCGAGCTGCCCAGCGGCGCTGCGGCAGCAGCTGCGGCAGCAGCAGGGGGCAACTACGTGTCCCCGGAGATCCTGGGCTTCTACGAGCAGGCGCAGCGCGCTGCAGGCAGCAGCCAGCCAGGCACCAGCAACCGGGCGGCCGGCCTGGGCACCCCTGCCCTGCCCAGGTGCGCAGGCGGGGCGGTGGTTGTGCAGCATTGATGGCTTCCATCCATAGGCCTCAACTGCCGCATGCCACTGCACATCAACAACCACACTTCCTATCCCCCTGTCTGCAGGTCCATCATCAAGTCGGGCCGCCCGCTGAACGAGGCGGGCACCCCGGTGCTGGGCCATGCGCAGCGCGCGCCGGCTGGCGAGGCACCACCTCACACCATCACCAAGGAGCTGCAGGTGGGTGGGCATGGATTGTTGTGTGTATGAAAAGGCCGAACAACGCAGGTTGAAGGCAGGAGCCCATTCTGAAGGCGGTTGGTAACCGCTTGTGCCTCCATGCTGTCTGCAGGCCCTCATGCGTGACCTGCGCTTGGAGGATCCAGCAGAGCTGGAGGAGGTGAGAGGGCGCCGTTCCAGTAGCTGCCGTGGAGTCCTAAGGCCAGCAGCCTGAGCAGCTCTTTTGGTCACTCATCAAACCTGCAGGTTGAGGATGCCTTGTTGGCCACCAGGGACCTGCCTGTTGTGTGACAATTGGCACTGCTCTTTCCTGCATCCGCCTGCCTCCACAGATGGGGACCGTGTCCACGCTGAGCCCGGTGCGCACAACCGGCTCGCTGCGCGGCTTCCTGGGCGGCCTGGCCCGTGCCATCACGCCAGTGCGTCGCTCGGCGCGCAAGAAGGCATCCAGCAAGCCACTGGAGGCGATGCTGGAGGAGACGGGCTTCTCCTATGGTGCGTGCGGCATGCATGTCTGCTCTGCTCCGCTCTGCGCTGCAGATAATTGTGCGATCAGGCACGCTTTGTATTGCCAGGCGGCCGGTAGATGCATGCCTGCTGCCAAGCTATCGCCCTGCACCCACTTCTTTTTCCGCCCCTCTCCTGATCTGCAGTGCCCAACGCAGCGCTGATGGCGGAGGATGCCCCGCCCAAGCAGGAGGCAGTCGAGGCCAAGGCGGCACGTAAGGCGGCACGCCAGGCCGAGAGCCAGGTGTCGGGAGAGCCCTCGCTGGCCGACATGGCGGGCAGCAGCGCTGCTGAGGAGGGGCAGGCCGAGGTGTCCAGCGCAGCACCCAACCGGCGGTACAGCACGCGCAGCGCAGCACGGGCGGAGGCGGGAGCCGAGCAGCAGCAGCAGCAGGATGAGCCTGCAGATGCCGCCGCGGCTGCTGCTGCGGCCACGCCTGAGGCTGACCTGGCGAGAGGGCGCCGCATGAGCCTGCGCCGCCTGCGGACGCCGATGCAGCATGCTCACATGGAGGGTGCCGAGAACGAGGGCTGCACCCCGGCAGCGCCCACCGCAGCTGACACGCCTGTGGCACAGGACGCGTCGCCGCAGCTGGCAGAAAGCCCCATCTATGCCCCCGCTGCTGAGGCTGCAGTGGTAGCGGAGGCGGCCACCCCTGGCGGGCGCACCTACAGCCTGCGGCCCAGCACCGTGCAGAAGACGCGGCAGAGCCTGGGCACGCCGCTGCAGCCCGCCAACACGCCGAGCAGCGCCGCCAGCGGCAAGAAAGAGCGGCGCGGCGGTAAGCCGCAGCTGTCGCCCACCGAGCAGGGCATTCGCGCCTCGCTGCGCCGCTCTGCCCGCAAGAGCCACGGCGCCTCCAGCTGAGCAGGCAGGGCGCTGGGCAGGGGCCGCTGCGCTGCAATGCGCGCCTGGCTCCCTTTTTGCGTTGTGTGCTGCCTGCGAGTGTAAGCAGCTGAGTAGTGCCGGCCCTGGAAAGCAGGTGACTGTGGGCGGACAACAATCACCCCGGCGCATGAGTGGGTGCTGAGGCACTCTGACAGGTATGAATCAGTGTTGAGGGAGCAGGCTGTGGGAGAGGCAGCAGCAGAGACATGTCAAACAAGGTAGCAGCAGATGTGGGGCAATACAGGAGGCAGGCTTGCAACGCTCAGGGAGTCCCATGCGCCCGCGCTACTGCCGTCCGCGCTGGCACTCGCTGCTGCAGCGCGTCAGGCAGTTGTCGTTCCAAGCCGGCACCTGGTGCACTGCGGTGCACACCGCTCGCTGGCAGGCGTCTGTGCAGGCGTCCACTGTGCTGGTGCCGCACACCGTCACGCATGTGTTTGGCGTTGCATCCTGCGAACAGCAGGTGCATGTGACCAGACATCAGCTGTGGCATGCATCATGCGCAGCGCGCTTGCTGGCTGCCAAGCTCTTCCAAGGCCCAGCAGGCAGGCCGGCTGCTTGCTGCTGCTGCTGCTGCTTCCAACAGCCAGCTCCTCACCTTGGCCAGGCCGCCCATGCGCCGCATCAGCCGTGGCGATGTACACACGCGCTCGCACACAAACACGGGGTCTGCCGACGCGTCATCCAGCCTGCAGTGCATGCGCGAGCAGCCACACAGAGGTAAGTGGCGGCGCGCGCGGAGTGCAGGTGCACATTGTGGAGCTGCGTGGCCGTAGCAAAGGGGCGCTGTGGCCCTGCATGGGCAGCACAACGCAACCGCACCGTTCAGCTGGCCCACCTGGATGCCGCGCCGTTGTCCTCCTTGGGCTTGCCGCCGCGGGTTAGAGCCGCCTTCAGTGTCGCTGCGGCTGGCACAACCAGCGCCGCTCCCCACCACGGGTTGACCTGCATGCGGGCCGGGCAGGCAGCACGGGAGGGTCAAGGGGAGGGGAGTGGCAGCACGCTGCCTGGAGGCAGCAGCGGCGGCGGCGGCGGCGGCGGCAGCTTGCAGAGCCGACCATCGGCCTTCCCGGCGGATGTGGACGGCTCCAGTGTGTTGTGGCATGCAACGAGTTCAAGGGCCGGCCCGCAGAGCAGCCACAGCGATACATGAGCAGGCGCACAGCTCGCCGCAGCGCTCGGCTCAGCAGATGGGGCCGTTGCCGCAATACGCCCTGCCCCCCGAGGCGATCAAGCACACCGCGGGGCCCAAACCAGCCTCACCATGTTCGGCCGCCCTGCTCGTGTCTTCAAGGGCCTGTTTGCAGCAGCAGACAGACTTACAATCAGAATTGTGTGTATATGTAGAGGGTGGAAGCGTTGCAAGAGCGGGAGGGGGCCGCGCCAAATGACAGGGAGCGGGGCAGCGTGCGGCCGGGCTCAGCACGAAGTTCTGCTGGAGCCCGGCACAGAAAAATGGTGCTTTGGGGGGCTGGTTTGGGATGAACGGATGCATTTATTGAAATGGTGGGTCAAGCTGGGCATGTAAAAAGTCAGAGACGAAAGGCAGCTGCATGCTTTCAGGTTAGTGAGCGGACGTGAGAGAAAAAGCGGTAGGCAGGCGGGCAGGGTGACTGAGTTGCGCGGCCCCATGGCACGTGAATGGCGCAGCTATAAGCTTATAGTTTATGGAGAGGCTGTCTGGATGGCGTGCGCATCGTCACCAGTAGGCTTCGCTGCGGTTTGAGGGCTCAAAGGCAGAGGCCACCACGCGCCCCTCGGCCTCGGTCAGCCGCTGGGCCAGCGTGCCGCAGCACTCTGGCAGCGGCACCTCGCCATGCAGCAGCGCCTCAGTTGTGATGCCCGCTCCGTAGGCCTGGGTGGGTGGCGGTGGCCAGAATTGCAGCGTTGCTGAAGATGCGCAGGCCGCCAAGTTGAGGGCAGGCTGACCAGGGCAGGGCAGCCTGCAGCAGCACATGCCGGCCCTACCTTGCTGTTACGCCCCTCGTCAATGGACAGGCTGGCACAGCTGAGTGAGAAGTCCACCTGTGGCTCAGAGGAAGGGCGGCAGTGCTGGAGGTGACGTGCGGGCAGAGGCAAAGCAAGGGTGCTGGGCAGTCCAGGGCTGTGCAGGACCTGCATGCACACTGTGCAGGCGCGCGGTTGAGCTGAGGCATGCACCCGCCCAACAGCTCGCAAGCACGGGCAGCAAGAGCCTGCAGCTGGGACGTTGCCGGCGCTGCGTGCGATGTGCCTGCTGCGCCAGCTCACCATCATGCCGCTGGTCAGCGTGCAGACCGTGAGGTCGTGGTTGCGGTACGCCGCTGAGTCCCTGTTGGGAGGTGGCAGAGGGCAGGTGTTGCAACTACATAGCAGGAACGTGCCAATGTAGAGAAGATCCAGCAGCACCCTGCAGGCTGCTGCTACAGCTACATGGGTCAAGCCAGGCATCAGGGCCTCACACCAAGCAGAGAGCTCTGCCGGCCCAGCCAGCTGCTGCCCCAGCGCACCCCTCGTGCAGCTGCAGCAGGCACACACTCCACTCTGCGCCCAGCGTGAGGGTGCCGCCACTGACAAACCGCTCCAGCGCGTCATCGCTCATCAGGCTGCAGGTGCAGGGCGATTAGGTGCAGAGAGGTGCGGGCGAGTGAGGGGCGCACACGCACGGTTCCAGCCCAGCCGTTGTGCAGGCTACCCATGCAAATAAGGTGGGGAAACAAAGCTGCACACAGCTGCCCCTGCCCTTGCCTTGCCACTCACCCTATCAGCAGGTCTGCGCGCTGCATGCCCATCGTGAACCCGCTCGACAGGCCATTGAGGGAGAGGAAGACGGGGGCGCTCCAGCGCGCGTCCCGCGGGCTGCCCTTGAAGCTGTCCACGCTGAAAGACTTGCCGCTCGCGCACGGCTGCGGACAGGAGTGGCGTGGTAAAGCGACGTTGGACGCTACCGACCAGTGCCCGGGCATAGGGCTAGCACTCTCCCGCAGCCGTGAACCAGGCAGCACACAGGCGGCCCAGGCGGCTCAAGCCGAACAGGAGGGGCTTCCCCGCTTGGGCCCCATCCTGTGCGCACCAGGCGAGCCAGCAGAAGCCCAGAGCCGTGCTCCACCGCCAGTCCGCACCTGAGGGAAACAGGCAACGTTCCACACCACGTGGGTACAGGCTGGGACCTGGCCTGGCACCCCTCCGCCCTCGGCCTCGCACACAGGTGCGGCCCACCGTGCTGCCGGCTGTCTCAATCCACTCACCCGGCTTTGTATACCCTTGCCAGGGCCACTGCCTTGGCCTCGACCAAGAAATGCGGCGCCTTGCTCTCTGCGTACAGCCATGGGGGCAGGGACCCATGGCGCCTGAAGGACGACGGCTACCGCCACCGCCTGCAGCCGCCCGCACGGCACTTGCTAGACCGGGAGCTCCTGCCCTCCCCCTGCCCCGCCCCCTACTTGTCGTCCGGTCTGGAGGACAACGATCAACAGGGCGCACCTATCAAGCGCGTGAGGAGCTCGCAACCCTCCTTCGCCGCCGCCGTGAGCTCGCTATCGCGAGCGCCGGACTCCCAGAATAATCCCGGCATGATCAGCACCACTGCAACCGGGCGTAAAGGTTGAATAACTCAGGGGTGGGGCCCCGGCCGTCTTCTCACTTGGCAGAAACCTAGCAGGCGCCGCACAGGCCAAACAATCTCCCACCACGGCTCGCATTTGACTGCCCCGAATTCTACCTACAGTTGGGACGAGAGCATGCCCGCTGCAAGTGGGGCAGTGCGGAGCTGCGAGGCCGCCCAGCCTCTGCGCTGCAGGTGCGTTGCCGGCCGCCAGTGCTTCGGATTCACGCACCGAATTGAGGTGTTCTGGCCGCCTGTCACGACGCAAACCCCACCCCATTCTGCAGGCGGAGCGGGACTGGCCTGCCCCAGCGCCGGGTCGCCCTGCGCGTGCGTGCAGCAACAGTGGTGAGATCCCTGACAGCAATGCAATAAAGATACGCGGCTGTTTGAGGCTGCCATGATGACCATGTGCCGCCGCCGCCGCCGCCGCCGCGCTCAAGGCGCTTGGAAGCGGTTCATTCGACCCTCGTTTCTGCAGGAGCCTGGTGCCACTGTGCTGGTGGCCGGCGCGACGGGCGGCGTGGGCCAGCTGGTTGCCGCCAAGCTGCTGGACGTGAGTGCGGCTGGGTGCTGCTGGCAGGTGTCCTTCCAACTTTGAAGGTCCCACCACACTCACTGCGAAGCCTGGGCGCTCCAGCAATTTGAGGCTGTGGGCGCTGGGCGTCACGGTTGCCCGAGCTGGCTTGCAAGCTGATGCATTCACCACACCGCGCACTTGCTTCCCCTTGCTGCCTTCCAGCGCGGCTACAATGTGCGGGCCCTGAGCCGCAGCAGTGACAAGGTGCAGCAGTTGTTCGGCGGCGCAGAGGGGCTCAGCACAGCTATTGCCGACCTGCGGGAGCCATCCAGCCTGCCAGCAGCACTGGAGGGAGTGGATGCAGTGGTATGCGCCACCGGCACAACCGCCTTCCCTTCAAAGCGGTGCGCTGCTGTTGGCGTTGGGCAAAGGGGTGGGTGGCAGGCGCCCTTCGCAAGAGCAGCAGGGCGCCACATGCCCGCAGCTCAAGAGCAGTCAGCAGTCCAGCCGTGGGGATCGCCGCTTGCAACAGCTGGCAACTGGTGCTTCATTTGCTGTCGCCCCCTCCCGCAGGTGGGACGGCGGCAACAACCCCGAGCAGACCGACTTTGTGTCGGTGCGCAACCTGGTGCGCGCCTGCCCGGCCAGCCTCAAGCGCTTTGTGCTGACCACCTCGGCGGGTGTAGAGCGCTCCGGCCAGTTCCCCTTCTCCATCCTCAACCTGTTTGGTGAGGAGCGGGGCTGGGCCCAGGGTGCCCGCTGAGGCCGATGCAGCAGTTGTGTTTTGATGTTGTGTTGCAGGGGTTGCCGGTGATGTGCTGCGTTTTGTGCATGCCCCTGCCAGCCCGTCTACCTGCGCGCCTAATCATTCAGCCGCCCGCCACGGCCACCCCGAACCCCACATCCCGCCTCTCTGCCCCCTTACCCCCCTGCCAGGCGTGCTCAAGTACAAGCGGATGGCGGAGCAGGAGCTGGAGGGCAGCGGCCTGCCGTACGTCATTGTGCGGCCCAACCGCCTGACAGACGGTGGGTGGGGGTGCGCTGGCTGGAATGCAGGGGGACTCCTCGGGATGGCATGTGTGCTGCATGCTTCAAATCAAGCGTGAATGCACAACGGCTGGGGCACCTCGCTGCTGTGTTTGCTGGCTCGCAGCAGCACTGCCCACCTGTGCCCCCTCCCCACAAGCACACCTGCCGCAGGCCCCTACACCAGCTACGACCTCAACACGCTGCTGCGCAACACCAGCGGCAGCCGGCAGAACATCACGCTCAGCCTGAAGGACGAACTGCAGGGGGAGACGTCCCGCATTGCAGGTAAGGATCGGAGCATTCAAGAGAAGGCTGCAGTGCATGGCTTGTGCATGCATCCCGTGCGCGCCCGCTGCGGCGCCTTCGCTGCCTGCCACACGAAGCTTTGCAGCAGGATGCACCACAGCCAGCAGTTTTCTCTGCGGCACGTGGCTACTGTTGCCTGCAACTCACCTCCTGCTCCCTGCACCCTGTGTGAACCTGTCTCACGCCCCGCCACACCCTGCTGCCCCGCCTCCATTGCAACGCCTGCAGTGGCCGAGGCCATTGTGCAGCTTCTGCCGCTCGACTTTGTGGAGGGGCATCACTTCAGCATCGGCAGCAAGGAGGGCGATGGGCCGGGGCTGGACGCTGGCAAGTGGCGCACACTGTTTGCCTCCTGCGCGCAGCAGCGCGCCGGCGTGGCGTGAGCGCCGCCGCTCGGCTGCTGGTTTGCTCTGCTCAACAATGTGCTCTAACTGATATGATATGATCCCTGACGAGTTTTAAGGAATGTCGCAAGCATAACCAGGCTTTGCGAAGAGGACAGTGCTGCACACATGAGATGAGTCAGGCCTGCAGCGAGCCTGCTGTAAGCGAGGTCCTTTTGCCCTGGTCCTGCGAGTTCACCGCGGGGTGGTGTGTGCCCGCACTGAGGTCAGTGCAGCCTGCCCTTGCAGCACTACACGATCCGTGGTAGATGGTGCTCATCCTTATCCTCCAATGTGTTGCGCCACCTCGCCAAGCCTGAATCGAGTGAGCCACGGGGTGTTTGCGTGGCCGTGTGGCAAGTGGCGCTCCACGTGCGCTGCCCCGGGCGGCGGTGTCGCCCGCAGACAGTGGGCAATGGGTTTGCTGACACCCACGCATCCTCCTCCACTTGCTCGCTGGGTTTGTGGCACGCGAGGATATGGAACTCAGCCCCAAGGTGTGGCCCTGATCGATGGACCACACAGCATGGCTGCCAGCCGCCGCCCAGGAATCTTGGTCTACGAGTGCGCATGTCGTTTGCCGGCTTCGCACTTGCGTTCAGTAGTGCGCACGCGCTCCCAAGGCCCTGCAAATTCCTTCACCCCTCCTGGCAGTCGCCGCTCGTGGAGGGGCGCCGGCCGCCCCGGCAGCTCCCCGATGGTGTACCAAGGTGCGACATCCGGTTCATGTTTGCTGCAGCTAGCGTGTTGCTAAGCACCCCGCCTGCAGGGCTCCGGCCGGAACTCACCTACCTCCTCCCTGCCCTCCGCTGCCGCAGCCGTGACATGGGTGAGCCCGGCAGCACGCAAGCGGGGCCGCCGCCGGCTTGCAACCTGCCCAGCACAGCCCGCCGCCCCGCCGCTGCCGCCGCGCTGTGCGGCTTGCACTGCTTCCCTTTACGCGCACTTGCCGTGTGGCATGGCTAGCAGACGCCGCGTCGCATGGCGAGCACGGATGCCCAAGACCGTGCAGAACAGCCGCCTGCCTGCCGCTGCCCACCCATTTGCCTGCCCGCACGTGCCCCTTGCGCGCCATGCCGCAGATGTTTGTTTGCGCCCTTGTGCTGGCCTTTGTGGTGGCGTACGGTGAGTGATGCACTGCAAAACCGGGGCGGAATGACTGGAAATAGCCATATGCATCCCTTCCAGGCGGAATGGGCTGAATTGCATGGCAACACACATCCCAAAACACGCCCTCCGCAGGCATCGGCGCAAATGACGTGGCGAACAGTTTTGGCAGCTCGGTGGGCGCTCGAGCGCTGAGTAGTGAGTGGTGATCGCAGAGGGCAGGGCGCTTGCTGCCAGAGGGGGCTGCGGCAAAATGCCGCAGGTCCTGCGGTTGCAGCAGCTGCTGCTGTCAGGCTTTGCGCTCTTGCATGTTACGGGCCCCACTGGTTGTCAAGCAGCTGAACCCACCCGGATGCGCGGCCGATCCCCTGCAGTGAAACAAGCGATAGTGTTAGCGTCGATCTGCGAGTTCAGCGGAGCTGTGCTGATGGGCAGCTCAGGTGGGGACTGGCTGGTTGGGATAGCCCCTGTGCACCGCACAGCTGGGCACTCAAACACCTCGTGCCAGCCCGTGCCGTGCAGCATTGAGCCTCCCTCACGTGTGCCCGCTCCTCTAGCGGCACTACACCTGCTGCATCATGTGCGCACCACACAACCACGCCTCCGGAACCGTTGCCTGCATTGTCTGCTCCGCAGTGACGGAGACGATCCGCACCGGCATCGCCAAGCTGGAGGCGTTTAGCGACTCACCCGACGTGCTCGCCTATGGCATGCTGTGCGCGCTGCTGGCCAGCGGCATTTGGCTACTGGTGGCCACTTTTTGGGAGCTGCCGGTGTCCACCACACACTCCATCGGTGCGCGGACTGACTGGCTGTGCTCCGAGTAGACTCTGAGCAAAATGCTTTGCTCTGCTGACTTGGCCTGCTTGTTTTTGCGCCAGGGCTGCTGTGCTGCAGTGCACTCCGTTGCTGAGCTGCGGACAGCGCGAGTTGCGCAGCCTGCCTGGGCTGGGTTTCTCCTTCCCATTTCTCCTTTCCAGCAAGTAACTCGCGTGCACGTCTGCTACCTGTTGCCGCGCTGCTGTCGCAGTGGGTGCCATCATCGGCATGACGATGATTGCGGTGGGACCATCTGCCGTGCTGTGGAGCTCCAACGCCGACACCTTCCCCTACATTGGCGGCGTGGCTTCCCTGTGAGCGGGGCAGCGCCTGCGCTGACCTCACATAGCCAGCACTGCAGTTGTCGTGGAATAGCGAGCACTGCTGCGGCCTATAGCCTCCGCCTCCGCCTGCTGCGTCACCCTGTCCCCCGGCCTGTCTTCTGCTGCGTAGGTGTGCATCATGGATCACCAGCCCCATCCTGGGCGCTGTGCTCTCCTGCTTCTGCTTCTGGCTACTCCGCACGCTGGTGCTGCGGCACGACAACGCCTACCAGCGCGCCTTTTACGTCCTGGTGGGTGCTGTCGCTGCCCCCGTTGCTAAACTGTGCGGCGTGCGTGCGTTTACAGGCCACCGCTGGCACCAAAGAGGACATGTGTTGCGCGCGTGTGCCCTGCCTCCTCGCGCTGCACTTGCTGCTGCCCTGTGCAACCATTGCCCCCTACCGCCCGCTTGTTACTGCCTGCAGCCGCTGGTGGTGTTCATCGTTGCCTGGTTCATCACCATCTTCACCATCAAGGAGAGCACGCAGCGATGGGAGCTGCACGAAACGGTGAGGCCACGCACGCTTGCCACCTGCAGGCCTGCTCAGCTGCTGCTGGCCTACCTGCAGGGCTGCACCGCTGCTGAGACTTCCCCTGCACTGCCGCGCACCGCATACCGCCCACACACGCTGAGCAGTGCCTGCAATTGGGCAGCATGTCATGCTGAGCAGTTTGCCCCATTCTGCGCAGTCGTACGCCACTGCCTCTTGGATCGGCGTGATTGTGGGCGCCGTGGCCACAGCCATCGCAATTGCCTGGCAGGTGCGCTCTGCACTTGGTGGGGTGCGCAACCGGGCTTAGCCGCCTGCCGCCGCCTGCCAGCCGGATCATTCCACCGGACGGCTGGCTCGACCTGCAAACTCGCTCGCTCAATACATGTCCGTCACTCGCTCATCGTGCTTGCCCTGACGTCGGTCTGATGCAGATCTACCACGTCAAGCGGCGTGTGGATGTAGACCTCAAGGCAGCGGAGGAGCTGGACATGGCAGCAAAGGCGGCCGGCTTCGACCTGCCAGCACCTGCGGCGCTGCCGCGCCGCGCGGCTGCAGTGTCCCCACATGGCAGCGTCGACCCCAGCGAGAGTGAGTTGGCAGCGGCGGACGGGTGAGGGTGTCCTGTGCCACTTACCCATCCCGCTGTCTCGGTCACATGTGGTGGTGCGGCTTCCAACTCGCATGCGCATCTTGGCAAGCTTGCTGTCTGTGCCCTGTGCCTCCTGTCCGCAGCCGCAAGCCCGCCCGTGTCGGTTGGCACTGGACCTGAGGCTGACGAGGCATCGCAGGCAGAGGCAGCCGGCATGACGCCCGAAGCCTTCCGAGCGTGGCGCAAGAGCCGCATGTGGGCTGCGGTCACGTACCAAGCCAACATGGACATCCATGAGGTGCACGCTGTGGTTGGGCTGTGGTTGTCGCTGGGGTGGATGCGCTGCAACGTGCTGTGCAGCCTACTGCTGTGTCGGGGTTGCCTAGTCATTGCTGGGCGGCGCATCATGCGGGTGCCTGGTGCTGACCCGCCGCCTGCCGGGTGCCGCTGCCCCCCTCCCATCCGGCTCCCTGCAGGAGGTGGAGCAGAATGTGCAGCTGCGGGTGCTGCACGAGCACAGCGAGAAGTTTGACCTGCGGGCGGAGGGCGTGTTCAAGTACCTCCAGATCTTCACGGCCATGGCCAACAGGTGAGGTGGGGGCAGGTGCAACAGGTTTCATGGCCGTCAGCCTGACCTCAACTTGCTTGCATTACACTGACGATAGCTGCGCGCGCTACACTGTATCTGGAGGAGGGCAGTGGGAATTGAGGCGGGAATGCACAGAGACACCTAACACGGCCGCTGCACCAAACCCCGCTGCACCCCGCAGCTTTGGGCACGGCAGCAACAACGTGAGCAATGCTGTGGGCCCGCTGGCCGCCATCTACGGCGTGTGGCTCACCTCCTCGGTGTCGGAGGAGTCAAAAGTGCCTGTCTGGTGAGTGGGTGCTGCGCTGCTGTGGAGAACAGCGGCTGCTGTGCTGTGCTTTGATCGCAAGGGAGCTGAGGCTGTGCAGCTCACGCTGCACGTGGCAGGCTGCATGCACAGAGTGGCTGTGCCGCAGCAGCACGCTGTATGCAGCAGTGGGCCACTGCATTGCATGCCTCCCGCTCATGCCGGTGACACTGCTGCCTTGCCTTGCAGGATCCTGGTGCTGGGTGGCGCCGGCTTTGTGGTCGGGCTGGCCACCTTTGGCTACAAAATCATGAGTGTGTTAGGTGCGTCCCCCCAGCTGCTGCATCGGTACCAGCGCACATGCTTCTGGCGAGCACTACAAGCAGCGTGCACATGCTTCTGGCGAGCAATACAAGCAGCGTGCATGACCTTGCGCCACTCGCTGCCCCCCACCGGCATGGGCCCATCGCTGCTCCCCACTGGCATACCGTTCACGCTGCCGTGTTGTGCTCCTATCTGCAGGTGTCAAAATGACGCGCCTGGTGAGCTCGGCAGCTGGGGCCGCACAGTGTGGCGGTTGTCACATTTGAGGGCGCAGTGCATCTGCTGCCCGCTGGGCCTGCCGGGCCTGTGTGCCGAAGCTCTCACCCTGAGCCCTGTACCTGTACACCTCCCGCCCCGCAGACCTCCAGCCGCGGCTTTGTGGTGGAGTTCAGCACATCCATCATCATCCTGACTGCCACCCGCTTCGGCCTGCCGCTGGTGCGCCTGGGGTTGGGTGCCCGGGCAGCAAGGCGGCTCTGGAGGAGCGGGGCGAGGGGCCAGCCAGGCTTCGCTACTGCCGCCGCTCCAGTGGATGACCAGAGTGCATGTGCCCCACGCTGGCGCCTGCCCCCGCTTCATTCAGCCCTGCACTCCTTGCCCTGCAGTCGACCACGCACACGCTGGTGGGGGCGGTCACCGGCATCGGCCTGCTGGAGGGCAAACGTGAGTTTGTTGGGCTGGACAGTCGTGTCACAAGGGCTGTGTATTGGTTCCGGTTGCCTCTTAAACCGCACATGCCTCCTGTCTGCCCCTGCAGGCGGCCTGAACCGGGTGCTGCTCATCCGCTTCTTTGCGGGTGAGTGCGGTGCACGTGGTGCAGGCGTGGCTGCCTTGCTCCCTTGCCCTTCTGTCCCAGCAAATAAGCCATCTGCCTTTCCTCACTGCACTGCTGCCCCCTCCCCCATGCACACACAGGCTGGGTGGCCACGCTTGTAGTGGCAGCACTCACCGCAGCCGCCTTCACGGCACAGGGCATCTATGCACCCAACCGCGGCATGGACAGCCAGCGGTCCTCCTCAGGCACCTACCTCACCTCCTCAGCTTGGAACGTTGCTCAGGGCATCAACAACGTGGGTGCTGGGGGCTGGCTTCTTGCTGGTTGGGCATGCATCTGCTGTAGATCGGTGCCTCGGCTGCACCTGTCCTGGTCATTGTCACCCCCTACTGACAAAGCTGCTCACACACCCGGTCCTGGCCACCCCCACCCCCCCACCTGCTGCAGACGGCTGTGAGGGATGCGGTGCTGGCCCAGATCATGGCGCTCCCAAACTGGAACGCCTCGTCGCCCGACTGGAAGCCGCTGCTGTACTTGGGCGACGCAGTGGCGGCGCAGCTGGCGGCTCTGCAGGGGTATGGCGTCCCCGTGTGCGGCAGCGCGCCATCAGGCGCCGTTGAGTGCTGACCCCGGCCTGCTGGTGCAGTGGCATTCGCTGCACACAGCAGCCCGAGATGACCACTTATTCTTTTCCCGTACACGCGTTTCCCCCTACCTGCTTTTTCCACCATGGCCGTGCACCACGGCCGCATCTCATTCTAGAGCGCACGTACCCTTTGAGAGCACATTTCATGCGGTTACCGGTGGCCCAGTGGCGGGCAACACCCTCCCCTCCTACCTACACATCAGCTCCCACCCTCTTGCGTAAGCCTTCGAAACCTCCTCCACATCCTTTTGACCAGCGCTCCTTCAAGACAGCCCTTGACTCATTGGCACACAGCACAGTGAACGGCGCATTCCTTTTGTAGTCACAACACAACGCCAGTTGGTCCTTTGAATTGAAACGTGACGGACATCCTTCAGGGTCTGGCTGGCTGGGGCATGCATGGCACACCGCACGGATGGCTGGTCGCATGCAACATGCACGCACTTTGGCATCAGCACAGACGGGGCAGAAGGGCAGCAGCTTGGCAGCAGCAGCACCCAAGGCAGCACACTCCACAGCACCCAAGCAGTCTCATCCGAAGCGTTCAAGGGGTGGTGTTGAATAACACC